>JANTPZ010102562.1:0-45505 GCA_025593235.1 Vachellia pachyceras
CCTGCAAGGCTGCGACATTGTTTACCTTAGCTTATTTCTCTTTGTATTTGGGTGTGGTTAGGTCTGTGGGGAATAGTAAGAATAAGTAGTGTTGTGCGGTTAACTCTGTAGCTCAGTTGTTCAGTGTGGTTCTTGACGCTGAATGTTGAGATTGATGAACCCATTGTACAGAGCAAAATGTTGGATTGCACACACTGACAGAACATGATTTTTTGGGTACATTAAAGGCATGGATTTCAATCGTGCGAATTGCATTTGTTTTTATCTATATTCTTTTTGACTAGGGACTGGAAAGTCAAGCTTCACATACAGCAGAACTAGTTTCATTATTTTTAGTATTAGTAGATTGCAACAGAAGTTTCCTTGAATGCTATTAGTTTGTCAACCTGACGTATGATAAATTTCGGAGTTTTTTTTTCCGGAGATTATAATAGAAAAACCTCTATTACTCGTCGCTCCTTGACCGCTGAAGGAATTATGACTTGTTTTGATTTCAAGAAATGATCTTTTCTAACTAGCACTAGCACGTGATAATTTATTGAATCATGAAATGTTTCATTTTTTATTCGGGAAATTTGTTATGAGGCGTTTTGTTCTTAGTGGGCTTCATTTGCAAAGCATTATTTTACTTAGAAACTTTGTAGTATTGCATCACTACTCCTCCCTCTTTGACTATTTCTTGATTTCTAACTGCTGAGTTCATGTATTGTCAAGATGTACTTTTATTTTGGACAGGGCAATCTAAGTCATCTTATCTATGGTGCTTGTTATATCCGATTGTGCCTGTTGCTGTTGTGAGTTTCATTTCTTTAATATCATCACTTCCATTATGAATGATTAATTATTTTAATTGACATTCATAACTAACTGGCGACATTTCCTCTTTCTTATTATTTACGATGAATTGAGTTGATCGATACCATATCATTGTTTCCTCTGTTTTTTAATTTTTTATGTAATGGATATGTTCTGTCTTTATGCTTGAATGACAACAACTATCATCGTGGCCCAACAGGAAGTGATTGGAAAAATGAGCTCAAAACGAGGGAGTGGAAGACCTTTTACTGCAGCAAATGATAATGATTCCTTTTCCAAAGGGGAAAGCATATATGAATCTAACCCAAATACTGAGCGATTGTCTCAAGGTGTTTCTGATGTTAACCTAGACTCAGGACAAGATGGTAGATGGGAGGTATATGGAAGGAAGTCCAAGAACAGAGCTAGAAGCAGTGCTGCCAAACCGTGGAGTCCTCCAATTCATAATTCTAACCCCAGAGCACGGGGAAATACAGATGCGGCTCAAAAGCCTGGCCTTCAGAATCATGCAGGAGCTGGACGAGCTTCTGGGAATTTCTGGCAGGCACATAATCCTAACTTTAGGAGGCCTGCTGGCAGAGGAAATGCAAGACCCCATATATCTCCCAGCAGTTCTGAAGATACAAATGTGACTCCAAATCCTTGGGTTCGCCCTCCATTGGATCATGGCTGGAATTGGCAATCTAGAGCTGGTTCAATGCAGTTGAAAACTAATCCCCAGGGAGAAAATGAAATCACTCCAGAGTCCCCTGAGATGAATAATGATGTTGACGATGAGGGGGAGGATGATTCTGATGCAATGGAAGATTCTGATGATGACCTAATGAGTGACGACTATGAATCAGATAGCAGCCAAAAGAGTCATGACACTAGGAAGAAGAGCAAATGGTTTAAGAAATTTTTTGAGATGCTGGATAGTCTAACAGTTGAAGAGATCAATGAACCTGAAAGGCAGTGGCATTGTCCAGCTTGTCAAGGTGGACCTGGTTCTATTGATTGGTATAGAGGATTGCAACCGTTGATGACCCATGCTAAAACAAAGGGGTCTAAAAGGGTTAAGGTCCATAGGGAACTTGCATCACTTCTTGATGAAGAGTTGCGCAGAAGAGGTACTATAGTAATTCCACCTGGTGAAGCTTTTGGCAAGTGGAAAGGTTTGAAAAATGAGGACAAAGATCATGAAATAGTTTGGCCTCCTATGGTTATCATTCAAAATACAAGGCTTGAACAAGATGAAAATGAGAAGGTTTAACTATATTTCCTTATTTGCATCTAATATTGACTCACATTTGATATTATAATTGATATTGTGGTATCTCATATTTATGTTGTAACAAATTCCTAACCTTTCTATTTCTGTGTTTAGTGGATAGGTATGGGTAACCAGGAGCTTCTTGATTATTTTAGTTCATATGGTGCTGTGAAAGCTCGGCACTCTTATGGTCCACAAGGTCATCGTGGGGTGAGTGTCTTGATTTTTGAAGCCTCAGCTAGGGGTTATTTTGATGCGGAGAGTCTGCACAAGCATTTCATAGATAATGGGACTAACAGAGATGCTTGGTTTAAAAATCGCCGTATTTTATTTCTTCCTGGAGTTGATCGCCAGCTTTATGGTTATTTGGCTATTAAAGATGACCTGGACGTTTTCAACAAGCATTCCCAAGGTTCATTTCCTCTTTTCATCTGCACTCTGCTTAACACATGTTATGCAGATTGTTTCATGTCTACTTGTTGCAAATTCACCATGTTGTTTCCAAAGGCCACAAATGTGCTGATATAATTTGTTGTCTTATTTCTTACTCTGAAATCATATAGGTAAGTCAAGACTGAAATTTGAGATGAAATCTTACCATGAGATGGTCACAAACCAAATTCGACAAATGAGTGAGGACAACCAGCAGCTTGTCTATTTGAAGAACAAGGTTGTCAAAGAAAAAATGCATGCAAAGGCTCTTGAAGAATCTTTTGGCAGAGTGACTGAGAAGCTGCGGAAGACTATGGAGGAAAATCGCATTGTGAGATTGAGAACCAAAATGCAACATGAGGAAAACAAGGAAGAGGTAAAAAATGAGGCAAACTTCATATTGAATTTCAGGGGAACTGTTGTTTTGACGTCTGTTTGCTTTGCTTGTGCCATGAACTTATACTATTTGATTATTTCTTCTAGGACAATTAAGTTCAGCTTAGTACATGGATTTCTGTATGGCATGTTTTGTTTGATTATCATCTCTAAATTTCTAACTATCAAAGAGAGAGGAGCAAAAAAGCTTTGTTTCTGTGGAGGGTACGTTTATTGTTGCTTAAGAAGATGCATGTGATCCTTGAAGGAAAATAAAGATCCTAAAACTGGTTTTTCTGGTCCTGACTCCTCCAGAATATTTTCCAGGATCGATCGTAATATCTTAAAACAAAACATTTCTCCGTGGAAAATTCTATATCTGCTTTTTATCCAGGTTAAATATTTTTTTGTACGTTGTGGAGGTCTGACGCATGCTATAGCTTCCAATAAACCTGGTATTCTAGATCAAGTTGTATTGTCCAAGAATTTTTCCATTTCCCCTCACATCCACCGCTCACCTAATAATTTCTTGCTATTGCTCTGTTACAATGGAAAAATTCCTATCAGTGTTGTTATTTTTGTCTGACTATTGTAATCTGTCATTGAAAGATGAACCTGCAAGAACAATTTTTCAAGGACCAGATGAAAGTCATCCATGAATCAAGGAACGCTATGGAAGAAGATTTTGAGAGGATACAGCAAGAAGAACGTGAGAAGTTGAAGGAGTCCAGAGCGGAGAAGCAGGTATGAGGTGTTTGATTTCAAGTTCATTAATCGCTTATGCGCAACTGATAGTGGTATTTTATTTATCCAATTAAATATTGTGAAAAGCAGTGGGCAATTCTGATCTTGAGGAACAAGGTTTATGCACACATGTGCGATGTTTTTTTAAAACAGTGAGTAGGGATGAATTTGGTTTGTTTGTATGTAGGGCTGACGAATATCTGAAATTTGTGGAAATCCAAGACAGAGAAATGGAAAGCTTTGTAGCGAAAAAGGAGAAATTGTTGAAAGCTCACGAGGATAATCTCGTGGCGATGAGGCGGAGGCATTGGGAGGAGGAGGTTGAGATGGAGAAAAAGTTTGATGAAGAACTGGCCAAACTCATGCAAGAGTACTCCCCATTTCGCCCTCAAACCAATTCCTGATCATTCATATACATAAACGCATACAGGCACACTTCGACTTGGACCCGGTAATGGACTTGGAATAGAAAACCAACCCTGGGTCTCGATTGATGACAAAAAACTAGTCAATGTGAACTTATATTTTACATTCCAATAGATGGGAAACATTATATAGATGGATACTGTTATTACCGGTACAGCTTATGTAAGTTGCACTCGGAAAAAATCTCTTTGGATTTTGGATATCATAGATTTGTTGACCGGCCTACCGGATCCTAAAGTTTGAGTTATTAACCTCTTACCTTAATAAAGTTCCCAACGCATGACAGAACCTTCCTAATCCTTGGTCTTTGGTCAAAAGGACTTCAAAACCAGAACACGCTTTATTTATATACATTTTTGAAAGCAAAATTCAAACATTCAACTTGAACCTCTTAAATTCCCCACTTTTCTCAGGCTTTCAGCCAAACATGTTGGTTTGGGCAGTCACTTGAAGGAAAATGGTATTAAACTCTCGGATGTTGAGAAGCAAATGGCGGCATTAGTTTGAGGTTAAGCGTCTGTTGCTCCTATCTGTCCTGCATGTAAATTATCTTCCCACTCGTATTCTTTCTAAATATGGTGGGTGAAATACATGGGACTGGCTTTAATATCCATGGCCTTTTTGGCCATATAATGTTTAAATGACAAAATTAACATTTTTAAACATTCAACAATAAACATTAAAGCTTACCTTGAGTTTATTTTATTCCTACAAATATGCATAACATATAAAAGTTATGAATCTGCCCCTCCATATTTCAATTTCATGCTTTTTCATGGAGCCCACAATCTAGTTTTAAATTATACAAGTCATGCTTGGAAATTATAGTTAATAACTGTACTTTTTCTTCGAAAAAGAAAACGGCTACATGGAAAAGAAGGCAATGATTTGCTCAAAATCACGTCTTCTAATCATGACTATCATAGTGGAAGGGAATAAAAGGGTAGGCCCTTCATTATCCAAGCACAATCAAACTCCTAGCTGGTCAACCTTTAGAAGACACTTCGGATAGCAATTCAATAAAAGCGTGAGCGAGAAAGAAAAAGAGGATAAATTACAATATACAACATCAAAACAAGTTAAATATACATGCTTTCCGTAGTGCTTTTTATCCCAAGTAATAAAATTCCAATGCATGTAAATACAAATATCTTTGGATCTGTTTTGACAGCCTTCACAACTCTATTCCTTCCTGTGTTCTGTTTTTTGACAACTGCATCACTTTACACAAAATTGAAATAAGATCATATCAAAATGGTTTGAGTTTGAAACCTTTTAAAATGACATGTCAAAGGCTTCGTGATCAGGAGTCTTGTGACCAAACCCAGATTCGTCGCTGGGGCGGCGTTTGACCACACTCGCTCTTTGCACTAGCC
This sequence comes from Vachellia pachyceras, assembly GCA_025593235.1. Lineage (NCBI taxonomy): Eukaryota > Viridiplantae > Streptophyta > Magnoliopsida > Fabales > Fabaceae > Vachellia > Vachellia pachyceras. Next base: position 5,422 of record JANTPZ010102562.1, read on the forward strand.
GGACCAATGCTTGCACAACCTCAGACATAGGAGGCCGAAATTCAGGCTCCGGCTGTACACAAACAAAATAATAAAAAAAAAATGGGTAGTGCCAGCCTTAACACGTTCAGAAAATCGCAATGCAAAATGGTAAACTACTTTTTTTTTTGTCAAATAAGAAAAGAATGTCCAGAATCCCAGGATTGCGGTTAATGAAACATTCAAAAAAAAAAAACATTACCTGAACACAGAGGGCAATGATATCGGCAAAGCGAGACAGTGACTTTGCAGGATACATGCCATTCAAAGCAGGATCAACCATTTTGGCCAAGGCATCTATATCATGAAGTTGTGGGGTAGCCCACCTCACAAGTGATTGCTCTGATCTGGCTCGTGAACTACACGTATACAAGTTACAAATCATTCGAATACATCGTGAAAGATGAAGGGTTTAAAAAGTCACGGACTGCAGCAAAAACATGAAAATGATGAACATGAGAATTGTTGCTTGAGAACATGTAAACTAGGTTCACCTGTCAAGTGGCTTCCGACCTGTCAATAACTCCAACATTACCACTCCAAAACTGTAAACATCACTTTTTACCGTGTAAATTCCTGACAATGCAAACTCTGGAGCACTATAACCAAATGAACCAACCATCTGAGTTGAAACCTGTTCAAGACGAAGTCAGAAATTTACAAACAGAGCACGTGGCAAAAGGATTCACAGATATCGTTGTGCAGCCATGCATGCAGGAAATACGAGTATCATCACCAACCTGCCGTTCAGTGTTTGGCGTCAAAGCAGCTAAACCACAATCAGACAGGTGAGGATTCAACTCCTCATCAAGTAATATGTTTGCAGATTTAAAGTTTCTATGTACAACAGAAGGCAAGCATACTTCATGCAAGTACCTGATCAATAAAAAAAATCAAAATCAAAATATAATATACTGTCAAGAGTGGCTGCAGTGGAAATGATGAAATAGACTTGATACATAATGAGAAACAGACATACTCTAAAGCTCGAGCTGTGCCAAGTGCTATTCGAACACGAGCATTCCAAGACAAAGCCTTGCTGCTATCTTCAGCAAAATGGAGCATATCATGTAGATTTCCATTACTAATATGCTCGTAAATGAGAAGCCGCTGCCCATGTTCTGCACAGTATCCAGCTAAAGTAACAATGTTTGGATGCCGCAGGCGTGACATGTTTGATACAGCTTCAAGAAAGTTGTCTTCCTCCTGTAATGACAGTGCTGCATTGTCGATCTTCTTAATGGCCATGATCTGACCCAAAAAAAAAAATTGAAACCATTAGAGATCAGAATATACATAAACATTGTACCATATGGACGGATTAATTACATCTGAAGTAATTTAAATAGAGACAGATTGGGCTCGACACATGAAATGTATTCCACATCTATACGTGTCTATAGATAGCAGGTATAATTTCCAAATCGATAATGGTGTGGTGAAAGTTGCAACAAAGAATTTCCAAAATGATAGTGAGGTGGTAAAAGTTGCAACGAAAAAGTACTACCTTCCCATTAGGGAATTCAGCCCTGTAGACTCGACCAAGAGAACCTTCGCCGATAATAAATTCTTGGCTGAAGCTATTTGTTGCACTTTGGAGTGTGGAAATGGTGTATGATGTAGCAGTTATAGGGGATTTTATCCTCTTGGCAGATCCATTTTTTGAAGGAACCCTCTCAGCTATCACTGTCTCCGCAGGAGGAGGCTTCAGATCTGTAACAACAGCAGCACTTTTCATCCTCTGTTCCTGCATTGGAAGGGTTACTGCAAATACAAGGCCAGATGATCCCGGAACATGTCAAGATACACACAAGAAAATATCTGTGTAAGAATTCTAAAAAAGAAAGTAATGCCTAAAGACATTGCAAATTAACATCAAAGGGGAAAAAACTGCCACTATGATTTTGTAAAGGAAGACAGACGATATTGATGAACAGAATAAAGATGCTTAGCAAGGCAATTACATAAAGTAAGAAGCTCTAAATCCTAAGTTACCCGTAGAAGCAACATTTAAGCCCATCATTAACTTAATGTGCCTTGAAATATTAAAATTTAAGAGATAATGTAGCGCATTAAGGCATATCCCACATCCTGTTGGTTTTTAAAAACACAAGCAGAATATAGAGAGAGAGAGAGAGAGCCACTGGGAGGGAATTCACCATTATTGGTTCCAAGAGGAGGATTCCCATTGGATGTTCTTACACCTTTTTCCTTCCTTTTATGCTTTCGGATACATAAAACAAGAGCAAGTAGCAGCACAACGGCTAGAAAAACTGAACCCACAATAATGCCTATAGTAGCCCCAGATGAGAGGCCCTTCTGGCTATCAGCATCTTCGTTGTCAGATTCAGAAGCATGTGCTTTATGAGAACCCGATCCAGAATGGTGATGGCTACTAGAAGATCTTCTGGGAGGAGCAGCTGTATGTGGAGGAGGAGCAGCAGCAGGGCCATTGTCAAAGGAGTTCCCATCAGATCTAGTCCATATTTAAAGATTCACATTAATCATAACGAGGAAATTGAAATTAGGCATCATGAAACAGGAAGGCATTTCAGACAAAGTTACATTAACACGTACATGAAACTATGAATTGAACTAAATTCGTGAGGTATCCATCCACTGAAATTGTTGTTCGCAACATTTCTGGAAAATGATGAAGAATTAGATGATCATGTGCAGATAATTTGATCCCAGAAGTGAGGAAAAACTTACAAAGTATCTAAAGGCAAACCAACAAGAACACCAAGAGAACCAGTCAACTGATTGTTCTGCAAAAAGCTGCAACATATAAAGAAGAGTTAAATAAACATGCATTGCAAATATATAACTAAATTGAATGATATAAGCCGAATATTATCCAACATACACAGAAGACACATTGGACAATGAACCAAATGAGGGAGGAAGATCTCCAGAGAAGTCATTGAACGATAGATCGCTGCATTTTGGAATGCACAGGTCAGACACTTATCAAATAGAAAAGAGATTGAACGACACTATAAAAATGAGTTAAAAGAAACCAATCCACTATGCAAGATATCTTACAGGGTACCGAGATCAGTAAGGTCAGCAAAAATGTCTCCAATTGAAAGGGAGAGTGTATTGTGGCTCACATTCCTAAAAACCAAATAGAAATGCAATTGGACGGTAGCTACAACATATAAGTAAATTGAATTATTTGAAATAATGTTATATATGAACAGAAAAGCAACTTACAGATATTTGAGGGAAGTCATGGCAGAAATGGAGTAAGGAAGATTTCCACTCAAGTTATTCTTTGCAAGGTTCCTGAATATTAGAATCATAAAGCGACGACATATTAACTTAAACAACAAAGTGAAGCTGATAAAAAATGATAAGAAAATCACATGATGGAAAACTAGCATTACAGGCTTGTCAGATTCGGCGGCAACTGGTAAGGGACTGTGTCATGAATCTTGTTGTCACTTAAGTCACTAAAAAGGAAAAAAAGAGCAAAAGAACATCAGTATTGATATGTGAAAATAGTAAAAAAAAAAAATGGCCCAAAAACATCAAACTCGATTATCTCACAGTTGTCTCAGTGACATAAGGTCTGAAAGCAGGTATCCTAGAGTCCCATTGAGTCCCAAACCTGACAATTCTCTAATTAACAATACAGCAATGAGATCACTGTTAGTTTTCTCAAACAAATAACACGACTGAAAAAAAAAACTGAAATTTGCACTTGTGCAATATCATCTCATACATGGAAACAACGGCTGAGCCCTCACATGTTATCCCTTTCCAAGACTCCCCACAAGGATCACCACCACCAATTTTCCAGCCAGTTAGCCAGGAAGGGCTGTTTAAAGCGTTGTACAAAACCTGAAGCGCTTGAACTGAAGCAAGAAGACAGCATTAAGATCCAAAAACTAGGAGATTAGAAAGTTAATAGCATCATCCCACCCTCAGTTAAACATACAAATAAAATAAAGATATTTCCGAAAAATGTTTTGGTGCAGAAATGAATGAAGACATGACATCGTTTATTGCCTTCACCCTGCAATCAGAATAGACGAACAAGAACAAAGCCCCTAAAAATGTCAATGTCTCAAGTTCAGCTCCAATTCAATCTAAAAATCTCTTGCTTTGTCATTAAAAATCATAATAAAGCATCTTTATTCTTTACATTTTTGCTGCAATCAAACAGAGATTACAAAATCAAAGTCCCACGAGTCAAGGCACCGACTTTGGTTCCAGTCTACCCAATCGCTATTCAAAATCCAAACCTTTCTGAACTTCAAAGCATTTTCCATATCATTATCACATTAATATCAAATCTTTATGTCAATCAGCAACAGGAATGATCAAACTAAGAGAATACTTAGCAGAAGTGAATACCATCAGTAGCGTCAGTGTTGGCAGAAGAAAGATGAAGAGCAGCAAAGATCACAGCAATTGAAAGAAACGGAGAAGAAGCCACACGAGTGGCCGCCATTGTTGTTGCCGGCCACTATAGAGGGAGCTGAAAGTCGTTTCAGGCGGGGTTCAGGAGTGATGAAGAACATGAAAGAGCAGTGAAGACACAGTGAAAAGGAAAAGGAGGAGGAAGGGGTTGGGGTAGTAGGTGGTTGTGAGATCGCGACCAGTTGTCCTAAGCATCACCATTAAAGAAAGGGACACCCAGTGAGATGGAGATTCGAAGCTTAGAGCAACGAGGAGAGAGAAACATAAGGGGGCAAACGGAAGAAAGAAAAAGGAAGAAATGAGTATGAGTGGGATAGAGTGTATGTGTCGGCGAAAACAAAAATTGAAAAACAAAAAAAAACAGAGAGAGAGAGAAGAAGCAGAAGAAGAAGAAGAGTGTAACTTCTATCTTACTAACATAGTTGGAAATTTGGAATAGTTAATATTTCTTAATTAAAATTTAATTTAATTGAAGGAATCCAAGATATCCAAATCCTAGAATAAAATTCGGGTGGGGTTTTTTAGTAGGGTTGAGAATACGGGTCAGCCAGCGGGTTACGGGTTGGGTGGGCCGTCCGCCAACCCTATTCCCTTGTAACGGGCTGGGGTTTCCCAACCCAAGCCCGCCAACTTATTTTTTATTTTTATAAAAATAATTTTTTATTTTTTATTCAATTTTTCTATAAGATTACATATTTTCATTATTTTCTTTCTAATCCTATTAATAAGTGTTCAGTAATTTCCTAAAAATAGAATTTAATATTAATTTTTCCTTTGTAAAAAATATTGAGATTGAAAAAAGCATATAAAATAATTTTTTTAAAAAATAAAAAAGACGGGTTAGACGGGATGGCCCACAAACCCGCGGGCTGACGGGTTACACGTAGGAGTCCAACCCGTATTCCCATTCTGAGTTTTGAGTGCAGAAGCCAAGCAAACAAAGCTTGAAGCTTAGGCCAAAAAAACAAGCTTGAAGCTTTTCATGGGTCTCTGCCTTTTCTCTTTCTTTGGATTTTCCACTTTCCATTTCACGTTCTTCTTGTCCTCCTTTCACCATCAACCCAATGCGTGTCAGCTCAGTTTTTCCGCTTTTTCTAGTAATCTTTTCTTATCTAGAACTTGTTTGAATAGTCCATTGGGAGAACGGACACAGATTCTGAGGTAAATATGTAAGAGGAATTTTGTCTCGATAAACGCAGGAGTAGATTTTGGTTGCATAAACGGACTAACCAAACAAGCCTATAGTCTTTTGCATAAATGAATGAGCTTTCAATTTTATTATTACAAAATGAATTTTGTACAGCACCATTCAATGTTAACAAATACAATTCACTTTCAAACTTATTCATAACTTGGCAATGAATTTACATAATTTTTTTTTACGTTTGTATCATTTAATTCATTAATTAGGTACAAAATGTAACACGTTAAAGAGACTCAATGCGCAGTAATTGATTTATCAGCACGCTTAATAAAGATGTAGTACCAAAATTGAAGTTAAGGAGTATTATTACTGTCATATTACACTTAAACTGATAAAAATAATGTCTCAGACACTGATAAAAAAATTATGAATAATTCAGCTTATTAATCTTTAGATTTTTATGTAACGCATATGGTCCAATCTAATTTAGAAAAATTATGATCAAATAAAAAATCCATATATAGCTTCAAATTGAGAAAAAAAAATTGCAATCAGAAATCACATATCATTATATTTTTTATATTATAAAATGCAACCAGATTTTTTTTTGTTTCAAACGTGTAACGTAATGATTAAAAAGTTTCAATATTCTGTATGATTGAAATTTAATTTCATAACTTTTGTGTTATTTTTTTATTTCTCTACTTGATTTAGTATTATGTCAGTATTATAAAAATAGTTTCTCCTTTTCCGCATGATACTTTTCTTTTACATGTCTCAACGATATCTTTATTCATCTTTCATATATTCATTAATTATGAAATACAAAAGTAAGCAATCATTTCTAACTTTGTTTATTTTGCCAAAATTAATTTTCTATTCATTTCTTATATATGCTTCGCTAAGCTTTATGCATTTTCAATATAAACATCGTAATCACAATTAACGAGTTCTAGTTTAGTTAATAAAAATATTTATGACTATTGAAATACGAAGTCTCCGATTTAAATTGTGTACATCAGCCTAACGGTATAGTAATAGTAACTTCACTAAAACGTAGACAACCCTCAGTACAGATACAATAGTGATTATCTTTTTTCCCCCTAGCAAAGCTGGAGTTTTAAAATCGATTACACAACAGTAAAATTAGGGGAAGCAATCCTCAAGCACGACCGTATGTCGAGATTAAGAGAGTCTAAATAATAATTAGGTGGTTCATGTAAATATAGATGTTCTAGGCCTATATCTATGTTCATTATTGGTGAGATGATCCGCACAAACTAGTGCTTCCCTGGGCAGTAAATGATCTCCAATTCCCATCTCTTTATCATGAGAGAGTGTATATCCTTAATGATTTGATTAAGTGAGCATGACAACCAAACAATTCGAGAAGATAAGTTGTATAGCTTCTAGGGAGCCCGTGTAAAGCTTTACCTTTTCGAGCCATTTATCTTGGCACAGTAACAAACCCTCTTTTATGGCGTGCATCTATACTACTGTTGATTATGCGTAGCCAAGGCTTGCTTGAAACCCTCCCTTCCAGCTGCCATGTTCATTGCACAGAAGACCACCGCATACTGAACGTTGATGATGATTCACAGATCCATCAACGTCAACTTGTATGTGTCCAGTAGGGGGAGGCTCCATTTGCAATTCATTCGGTCCAACAATAATGATTATTTTGAACACTGGACAAATACGATAATAAACTCTTCTTTTTTATGTCAAATGAGACAATTTTATTAATCACAAAAACATTAGTACACATGCTAATAGCCGAAGCTAAAGAAACACTGTAAAATCACTACGTGGTAAGGATGTGAAAAAGCTTTATTTCAATTTATTGGTGTCAAAACCGTCAAACTTCAGCAGCTATATCCTAACGGCTAATTGATATTCATCAATAACGTATAAATATTAGAGTATCTCAAATGTCCGCTTACCTGCAATTCAGCCCTCTTTTCTAAACCAATATAAAAGTTAGATGAAGTTCCATTTTTGAAAAATAGGACACATGTCTCATTTTTTTTAAAAACTAAGCTAGGGCTCTCGTACTTGCCAGTTGAAAGAACAAGAAATGAATGAATTATTATTGTTTGAGATGGATTTTTTCAGTGGGTAGTGCACACATAAGGTGACGGTCAAGTAGCATTCAAGTATTTTCCAGTTGAGAGAGTTTAGATGATTTAGAAAATGAACACGTATTTATTATAAATAATTAATTTAACTATTTTAATATTTATAAATTAGCTACTTAAACCCAACATTTAAATGGGGTGTGATTAATCAATACAAATATTATGGATGTATTTTATGGGTAATTCAACTGCTTCACCCTTTACTTTTGCCCTGAAAAAAAGAATATTTGATACTTTACATCATAGAACGTACCTTTGGGGAGAAAAGGGGCCAGACGGAAAGGTAGTGCTATGTAACCAAGAGAGTGTATGTACGTAGGCACGTACATGTCACCATGGAAGCATATCGCCTAAAGCAAAGGTCATCGGATAATTCAAGCAATAATAATGAGATTCTATATCAAAAGAAAAGGAATAATAATGGGCCCCTCCTCAACACTTAATTAAACCTTTTTGGGGGTATTGTGTGCCCGTGAACTCGTCAAGGAAGATTTATTGTAAGATCTCAAAGAAAGAAGTTATTTATAAAAAGATAAGTCGAGGAATGCCATTAACAAATAAAGTAGTTGTCATTAACAACTCTTGGGACCTTTTCATAAATAACTTTATTCTTTGGGATCTTACAATAAATATTCCATTAAGGCACCGACATGAGGGGGGACCTAACGCTCAGATTGAAGTCTGACACTTGGATGTTCTGCTGACTTATTAGAAGGAAAGAGATGTCCATTTTCCATGAAGTGATTTCTTGAGATTGGTGGCCTTACGCTGCATGCATGTGTTTGAATGAACCAGAGCTCTTGAAGCGGGAGAGATTGCCACAAGTTTGATTGAAAGGCTTGTCTTAAAGTCACCAAACCTATAAATTAAAATATATGCCAATATAATCACAGAAAAGAAATTTCCCCCCACATGGCTAGATACATGACGAAGTTATCGTTGTAATTACTACAATTAAGAAACACAGAAACAACATCGAAGATCGATTGATGTTGTCCTTAAGAGATATTCCACAACCCTTCTAGATTTAGGAAGTGGCACCCCCTGAATAAAACGAATCATTTCTATCAGACGATAAGGAGATGAGAACTGATGGAAGCAAGAAACTTAGTGGAAGGCAAGAGATAGATCGGGCAGAGGAAAAGTTGTGTCCTCTGCTCAACTAGGAGGCCTCATACATATAGATTGACCAGACACAGAAGGAATGGACATGTCGAGAGAGGCCGTCGGTCACAAAGCGAATAGGCACGGAGCCTTTAAATCTGCACGTTTTACTGTTGGGAATGGTCAAATTTCTAGGCTCATAGGCTTTCAAATTCTTCGGATGAAAAAACAAGCATTCCTGGATAAGCAAAATTATTTTAATAATAAGAAAATTTTATTCAGAATTTCAAAAAGAAATTTTATAAAAAACCCGTCACCACATTCTACAGCATGCACGAAGGGGGTAAATCGATAGTTTTCAACAACGTTTGCCTTCTGATTTTGTTGTTATGTGCACAAAACTCACGTTCCTCCTGACCTTTTTAACCCACTATAAGCATATAATAATTTATACACTCTTGGTCTTCCTCTCACTAAAGCAATGTGACACTTCCTTTATTTGACTCACATACCATTTTTACAACAGCTATTAAATGGAGGCAAGAGACAAGTTCTTACCATATTTTATAAACTAATGAATACCTAGATGCGAGTGTGAGTTTTGGAGTTGCGTAAAAAGAGTAAGATTTATATATATATATATAATCACACAGGTGATTGAAGACGTTAGTACTTGAGGGTGGATATAAATTATGGTAAATTGTTATGTAGATCTTTACAGCTCAAAGCAAGCCATGAAAAGGTTGAACCATAGATTACGGCGCAAGCAAGCATCATATGAATGGTTGAGGGCCTCAGTGACACTACATAAAGACACTCAAGTTTGATGCCAATATTTATTTTAGTATTATTTCATTGAGACATGTGGGAGTACAAGAGTTAGATTCAATCAAATCATATTTTAATGTCTTAAATTAATTTTTAATTGATATTAAGAATAATCCAATACCCATTTGAAATCCCTTTGGAAGGTTTTTTATCCTCATTTGTTAGATTTAATCATATATATGTAAGTGTATGAGTTGTTGGTTTTACTTTAATCAATCAATCTATGAGTACCTATAGCTTTGTTTATCTCATTTTTAATTAGGTTTATGTAGTTTCTTTTGTTGAATCTCTTTATAGTTACCTGAATTACACGGTCTTAAGTTTTATTCTCATTATGTAGTTGCCTCATAAAATGTAAGTCACGTTGAAAAAGTTCTTTTACCGTTAATTCAAACATCATTAGATCCATCACTGCAAAAGGATATCCCTTTCTGTTTTTCTGCGACCAACATTTGTTCATCTAAACTTTCTCACAAGCAACAAATTGCATTTGTATAAAAATTTAATACATATTTTTTATTTTTACCCCAATTTATAACATATTATATTCCTTTCATTTCTTTTTCTATTTATTCCTTTTTATCTCATTTCCCACTCATTCTCTCTCACGCTCACAACCTCCACAAATAAGAGCATACATAGAAATAAAATTAGATCTCTTGTGAATTTATTATTTTTGACTAAATTTAACTAACACCTCATTTTAATGCGATTTATGGTTCGTTTAGAAGTCATTTTGAGAATTGTTTTTACGAACAAGGTAAAATTAGGTTTTAGAGAATAGGTTTTGGAAGATAGCTTTTATGGAATTTGAGGTAAAACTTAAGTTTCGAAAATGTTATTGGCTCCGTTTAGATAGCCCATTGGAAAAACCGATACAGATTCCGAGGTAGTTTATGTGAGAGGAAAAGTGTCTCGGTAAGCGCACCCGTTGGCAAAACGGGTAAAACAAACAGAGCTATTGTGTTTGAAAAGTTGACTTTTACGGATTCCGAGGTAAAAAGTAGGTAAGAAAAGGGAAAGAGAAAGAAAGAAAAAATATGAAAGAGAAAATTATTAAGAAATAATGTATGATTTGACAAGAAAATAACTTTTTCAAAACCTAAATTTCAACCTCATATTTTGTATCCAAAATAGCTTTTCAGAAAAAATATGAATACTTGGATAAAACCTATATTTTAAAACCAAACTTAGAATTAAGAGCTTTTAATAGTTCCTTCCATCACAGAGTGTATCGCCACAATGGAGTTGGTATGGCAATGTATTTCTTCTTCCCTTTTTAAGCTCAGAAATATTAGGCACAATGTGTGACTGGGCAATTATATATAAATCAATCCATGTGTGTGTGTGTGTATATATTTGAAATCTCTTAGAATGATTTCAGGTGAAAAAGTGGGCATAATATATAAACACCGACGTGTGGCCGCTTGTCTGTATTCATCATTCTCTTCACCCTACCATGTTGTCAATAAAAAAAGAATTGCATTAATAATTCATAGCGATGTACTCAGTGCTGGCTACTCACAAATCGGCTTGTTTAGGTAGCCCGTTGTGAGAACGGACACAGATTCCAAGATAAATATGTGAGAGAAATTTTGTATCGATAAACGTAAGAATGGATTTTGGTTGCCCAAACATGCTAACCAAACAAACCTACTCTATTGGTATACACACGTTCACTTAAATAGTAAATTACACTATAAATTAAAATAAATCAATTGAGCTGTGCAAACTTATCACGGGCAACAACTATTTTCTTAACAATTTAATATGTTTGTTAACAAATTAACACTTACCTATGGCCATTGGGCATGCATACATACATACATCATAGTCTCTCGCTGACCATTAGAAGGTTGAAGTGTAGAAGGGAAAGGATATTTCACGTAGTTGTTAAACTTATGAATTAACTCACTAAATTTATTGTTTTCACATTTTTAATTTACAAAGTCGTATGAACTTTCCTTTAAAACGTACACGAACGAAGGTTTTTTTTAGAATTTTATCATGTTCAGTGACTTTAATTGAAGTTACTTTGTTTGGTGGGATTAATATTGGTTGACTTAACTATAATCATTATTGTAATTTGAAACACAGTTACACTGAATTTTTGTCATTTTCTATACTTAATGGGGTTGACAGTTGACACCTTAGTTGTCATTTTTTGGCCAACGGAAATATGTAGCTGTCGGTTGGCATAATTATGCCGAATACACTAAATAAATAAAAAAACAAAGAAATAGCGCAAATATTTAACACGTTTTGGTCCTCGAGAGTCTACATAGACCTATTGCTTATAGGGAAATTCAGCATCAGTAGCTCAATTAATGAATAAAAGGTCTCAAAGATTGATAAAATTACCATTAGATCCCAACTGTAGCTGATCCGGTTGTGGTTGACAGCGTGTAAGGTTATTAATGACAACCAGACCAACTGCTGTTAGGATCTGATGGTAATTTTACTAATATTTAGGATTTTTTGTTTATTAATTCTTCTGATTGGGATCGGATGGTAAATTTCCCATACTTCTGCTACGCAGAATGGCAACCCATTCCTTGTTACAGATAACAACTATCTAAGACGCCTCAAATTATTGCAGTGAGATTAATGATTGACCGTGGTTAGTTAATTAGTAGGTTGGGAAAAGCTTTTGTCTAAATGACAAATTTAAACAAACTCCTCACAAGTCTTAAACAACTCTAACACAAAATGTTGACTGTATTATGGGACGTTTAGGTATCTCTCTCTTCAATTCAACCCTCGGAAATATGTACATAATTCTCAGCATCAATCAATGGTGTTTCCATTGAATATATATATATATATATATTTTTGGTATAAACCATCCGGTATCCTGGGGAATCCTGGGTTCATTGCCCGCCCCAGACTAATTCGGACCCTCGCGAGGAGACTTTACGGTGGTAGCAAGGTACAGATGGGACAACCTCTTTGAGGTTGCATTAATTATCATGGCTGTTACTCCCCAGAGTTCAAACCCCCGCCCTGAGAAATGTTGATAGTAATCTTTGCCAACTTTACCAAACGTCCATTGGTTGAATATTTATGTTTTATATGACCAAACCACACGCACACATTTTGTAAGGCCCAACTTAAGGCTCTCTGGGTCCCTAAACTGATTGGAGGCCTACAACAAGTTATTTTCTTCAGCCCAATAATCTAATTGTTATGAGATTATTTTTTCAATATCTACCTCTTCATCATCCCCCTTACAATCCCATTCAAAAGATTTCGTTCCAGTTGAAACCAAAGTAGAGCTGGGAGAGTGGGTCGGTCCGCCTTAGCCTGCAGGGTGGAGGCAGGCTGCTGTTCCAGCAATTTGAATCCATCAAGATGAAAATTGGGTAAAAGTTAGATGATATAATGTGATGTATATTTATTTGTAAATAATAAAAGTGACTTTTTGTGAAAAGAAAAATTTGTTTAGATAAATGTTTCATGAGTAACTTTTAATGAAAAATAGCTTCAAATGACATTAATTTTATTAATTAATACATATAGATATATATTACTTTACATATTGTGATCATTTTAGGTCAAAAATAAGTTATAGAAATGAAAATGTTAATGTATTACAAAGAAAAATTTGCAAATAATAAACTGGATAATTAAAGAATATATATGAATTAGATACATATAACCCAAAGGCAAGCAATCCATCCCATAACGTTAGATAGTAGCTTCTACGTTCAACTTTTGGTTCAAAATTTCTTCTTGAAATTTATCCAAACATCAGCTTTGCTTCTACCATGTTTTTTAGCCCCAAATATAACTTCTTTGCCGGACGCATCCAAAGTAGCATATTCTCTCATTTCCCTTTTTGTTATTTTCTTCTTAAAATCACATCTTTATCATTTAATAAAAATTGATAATTCAGATTTAATATTTTATAAATTAAAATTTTGTAATAAATATTTTTTTGATGTAAGAGTGATGACGGAATTTTGAGAAGAAATATGAGAAAGACACGGACCCAACCACATCGGACGGGCACAGTTAGAGCGGTACAATTCCTACCACTCGAACCAAGGTGGTTTACCTTGGCTTACTTTGATCTCCATGTTCTGTCGCGGATTGAATCCAATTTCAAGGCCGAAAAGCTTGGGGAGGTTATGTTGTGAGATTTTCATATTTTACAGTCCTTAAATACAATTAATGCCTTTGTAGGATCATGAACTGTCATTGTACCAAAAGAAAATGAGGAATGGGTGGTTTGCGTTGAAGGGATGTAAGAACTACGCAAGAAACACCAGTAGATACGAAAGCTCGATTCTACCGGTAATTTGATTTCGTTGATAAAAGATGAACAAGAAAGCTTTGGCCATCCTCATGCGCGCCAGAATGAGGCCGAACAATTCCGGCAACCTTTCTCTCCCCCACCTTGTTGTAGGCTTCCTCTCCTAATTCCGATCATTATGCTGATTAGAGTTAAATTCTTCTACAAATTCTGATTCAATGTGTTACATAGTCTTCATCAAATCGTTTTGGCTCATGTTTGATTTCATTTTGTATGATGTGCTTTCGAATTCCATTTTCCTTGTATTCGATGCGCAACAGAAAGATATGAACCATGTGAAGCAGAGTTCCTCGGAAAACCAATCCACTGGGCATGCTATCGGACGTGATTCGGAAGCGGGAAGTAAAATGTGTACTAATGACGTTGGCAATTGCGAGAGGTTCGTAGTTTCAAACACTCACGAGTTTTCATAACATTTTTAATGCTATGCTTTTGAAGCTGATTTCTTTCTTGTTACTTTCATTCGCTCTTAGAGAATTTGAACTTGTGCGTTCGTCAATGCATTCCGCAATTTCTATGAGCAAAACAGAAGATCTAGATACTGCACTCAATAATTTCTCAGAGGTAGCATTACATTTTCGTAAATCAGTGTAAAATTGTAATTTTATTCTTTTGTTATCACCGTTTGTTTGACTCCGATGAGCTGATAACGATGTAGGGTTATGCTAATCTTTCTATTGAAAATCGTCGGAAGTTGCTGATTGTACTTGCCAGAGACTATGATCTGAACAGAGTACATGTTCGTGAACTAATAAAACAGTATCTTGGACTTGAACTTCCTAGTGGTGAGATTTTGGTGGATTTATTTAGCAAACTACTTGCATTATAATTTATGATTGTTTGTAGACATTTTATTAGAATATTATTGTCTCAGTGGATAAAGCTCAAGGGAATTTCTCTGAAGAGGGCTCGCTTTCTTCTTTCTATCGCATTGAGCGGAATTTGAGGCATGCACTCAGGCCACTTTATGAAATTCTCTTTGACCGTCTCAACACTCACCCTGGAGGGCTGAGATTTTTATCCATTCTTCGTTCTGATATCTTGTCCATTCTCACGTAAGGTTATGACCCATGTACCGCATTTTACTTAAACATTTTATTTGGCAGGGTTGGCAGGCATTGAATTGGAAAAGTAACAAATTTCATCTCTGTGTGATTTAATTAATTTTGGGACACTTCTCATTTGAACGAATCTTGTTGGATGATTGCACATGCGCGCTTGTACAATCATTACATCATGATAGATTATAGGTGTTTCATAACCACACTCTTATTGAAGTTGTGCATGTTTGTTTGATTTATGTATATCTTGCAATGCAAACAGCAGCAGATACATAAATCTTCAGTGACTTGTTACTTCCTTTAATTTTCAGTAGATTCAATTTCAGAGAATTTATCTTGATTGTTCTACAAGCCTTTGCATTGTGATTCTTGTATGAGGTCCTTAAAATAAATTTTGAGATGTCTTAAATTGAGTGCATACAGGTTATAACTTGCTTCATTTGAAAAAATTAAGAAAAAGCCGAGAAAATTTTGCCTTTTATTTACTGAAAGTTTGAATTTGATAATTTACAATTCCAACGGTACAGAGAGGAAAATATTCCATCTCTGAGAGCGCTGGATTCATATTTAAAGGAAAAACTGAGTACGTGGCTTAGTCCTGCTGCCTTAGAGCTTCATCAAATTACTTGGGATGATCCAGCTTCTCTGTTGGAGAAAATTGTTGCTTATGAGGTACTTGTCCATCTGGGTTTCTTTGTAGCGCTTGTCTATCTTGTTATGCATAATCTTCAACATCATATGTAGGCTGTGCACCCTATTAGCAACCTTTTGGATCTTAAGAGAAGGCTGGGAGTTGGCCGTCGTTGTTTTGGATATTTACATCCGGCAATTCCTGGTCAGTAATTCTCTAACTTTTGGTTGCTTAAAGATAGCTTTCCTCTTCTTGGCAATGCCACCGAATCCATTTAATGCAGTTTTGTTTTCATCCTCTGCAATTTACGCTATTCATTCTGTTGAGTAGTTGAAATTTCATTGGTCTAATGAGATTACTCCTTTTAAAATGGATTTAATACATGCATGGACATTGTTTTTAAAACGAAAAGCCAATGGACTAATATAGTAATATTCACTCAGGAATCAGGTGGCAGTGTTATCTAAAGAAAATTAGTCACTGGTCAAATAATAATTATTAATTATAATACACCCAATAGTTTCTTATGGTCAGCATGCTCACTTGTTCTTTGATTCATTTCTCATGTGAGGTAACATGGAAATTGAATTTCGTGTCACTGTTCTTGCGTATAAATACTAATTGACTGAATGAGTTTGAGTGGTTTGTCATATAATATATACATTAATGTTTGATGTATTACATTATTTGACACGTTTGATTTCCCCCCTCAGGAGAACCCTTAATTTTCATTGAAGTCGCACTACTTAAGAATGTAGCTCAGACTATACAGGTTTATTTTCTTTGGACTTTTATGTAACCTTGGGCAGTATATTTTCTTTCTTTCTCTCCATGTTATGTAATCTGTTTTTCCCTCTCAGGAAGTGTTGTGGGATAGTCCTCCCATACCTGAAAATGAGGCAACATGTGCATTATTCTACTCCATTTCATCAACTCAGGTATGACATATGCTGTAAGGAACACAGAAGGATTGAATATAGTAGAAACTAGACTTTATGTTATGGCAAAGCTTAGTCGGATCATTTCGAGTGAAATGTGAGCTGTACCTTGTTTCTTGGGGTTTCATCTCACTGATCTAACTCTGTTCTGATTTAATTATCCCTTAATGTTTTCTGATTTGTTTTGTTTATGCTTGTGCCCAATACCTGTATGCTTGCTTGATTTGGTAGATGAAATCTGTTTTCTTTTCTACTTATACCATCTGTGGCCTTTGTTGTCCTAAAGAAAAGAGATTTACTGGAGATAGTTTTCCAGATATTGACAATTTGCTTTCACATACCTGAATGGACTAATTCTGCAATTTTGCAGCCTGGCTTATCAGGGATTAACTTAGGTAAGTTTCTCATCAAGCGTGTTATAACACTGGTGAAACGAGAGATGCCACATATCTCTGTAAGTTTTTTAACAAATTCTTGGAGCTCTGAATTTGATGGTTGTGATCAAATATAGTTTCCTGCCTCAGAGACTTTTTGAATATACACTTATTAGTTTTAACTTGAAATTCTATTCATTTTCTACCATAAACAAATGGATATGCCAATTTTTTTCAATGACTCCGAAATTAAAATACTGCTTTCCTTGTCATAGAAGAGTAAAGTTTACAATTGATATGTATGCTCAAGTCCAACAATTGCTTGAACATGTGACATTCCTTGACAAATGACATGCGTCTTTGATTGTTGCCACGTATTATATACTAAATCATTGTGCTTCTTGCTTTACCAATCACTTCTCAATTACTGACTGCAGACATTTGCAACCCTCAGTCCCATCCCAGGATTCATGCAGTGGCTTATATCCAAGCTGGCATCGCAAGCAATACTTTCTGAATCAGACATGTCACAGTCACTGGATGAGGGATCCAGTTCAACCTTTTGGGAGAACATACTTAAGCCAGAAGAAGAAAAGGCACTTATGAGTATATCAAAGTAACCTACATGTTATTCTATATATTTTCATTCCGAAATTCAGCTGACGATCAATATTTTACTATTCTTGGAGAATAGTCTGTATCCTGTCTGGTTGTCTTTATTGGGATGTAACCAGTACATGGTCAGTTGTGCTGTGCTTAGTTTGAATTCAGCTTTTAGCAGTGACAGGGAAAAAAATTATCAGAACAAAATTCAATGCGAAGCATGCTTATAAGGAAACAGTGTAATGGACTAATATAAATGGATGGACTGCTCTTTATTTAAAGTGGAAATGAAAAGTCAAATTAATATGGTGACTGCATTGAAAAGATGCCCGACTCTGATTGCACGCATGTATGCACTTGCAAAATTTAGAGGTTCATATTAGCCTAATTCTTAGTCAGTTAATACTCATTATGGTTTATCCGTCGGGGATACTTGGTTTTGAACTTTTGCTGTTGAAGAGTTGCATTACGACTGTGAAGAATTCAAAATTCTTCCATGGGTGGTTTAGCTATTATCATCGAATGAATGATAAATATTAGTGTTGGGGACATCCATATACTTGGTTTTAATGTATGTTCCTAACATCTGTATGAGTTGCAGAGATGTTGCCAGCGGGAAAAATGGAATGGAAGTGATGTTCAACTTAATTACTTCCACAGACCAGAAGTGGACCAAATCACCAGAACTGCTGTCTTTATTACAACCCCTTCTGATGAGATTATGTGCCAGGTATTACAAACAGCTTAGAGAGATTGAAAAAACTGGGAATATTGTAGTATTCTGTGTTCACCAATTATTTATTTGCATTTTCTAAAGAACGAAACATGAGTGTTGGGTTTTTGCTTTTTATCAAAAAAGAAGAAGAAGAGTGTTGGATAACTTGAGCTGAGTTCATAAAGTGGGAAGTGATATATTCTTTTTATATTGTAGATACCTTCTTCAAGAGAAGAAAAGAGGAAAAGCGTTAGATTCAGTAGCAAACTTTCACTTGCAAAATGGAGCGGTATGTCATGCAAACTTATTGAATAGCCAATCAACTTCTGACTCTCAGTTCTTGGCAATTCTCTTTGTGAAACCAGCTGTTTCCTTTTAATACGTGATTTACTGTTTATGTATTTTCCCATCTTTCGCAGTCTTTTCACTGCAACCCACTGCAAGATAATTTCTTCGCGGACATTTTTCCTTAAATAGGCAACCTTCTCATGAAGCCAATAGTTACTCGTGGTCCTAGTCTAAGTATTTTCAATTTCAAAGTTTAAGCTTAGTGAAGGATTATGAATTTATTTTAGTATACATTTTCTTGGACAAAAATCCTTTAGACTTAAATATGAAGGCAAAGTACAGACCCACTGTGCTTAATTTTAATCAAGAGATATTGGTTGGGGGAGGGGGTGGAATTGAAATTTGGATTACTCAATGATAGAAAGCTGATGCGATGTGAAGAACTATTTTAGTTGAAACCATAAGTTATCAAGAATGCCGAGTAATAGTTTTATTTTAGTTTCTATCAGAATGAATAATTTTTTGCTTCTCAATTTGGAATAGATGATTGAGAGAATAAACTGGATGGCTGATCGATCGGAAAAAGGCCTATCTCAAAGTGGAGGCATCATGGTGAACTATGTCTATAGGTAATTTTACCCCCGTCACCATTTTATTTAAAATGGCAGCTTACTTTTTGTCATGTTGACTAAGATAAATCATGTAACATTCTTGATTATGAAAGTTCCTCTTCCATCAAGTACATCCCGAAGATATTAAGTTCATTGGTGATTTGACACTAATTTCAGGCTGGAGCACATAGATGAATTCGCTCACTCGTATATCAGCACTGGTGATATTCATGCTTCAAGTGATCTCCGTTGTACTGTTGAGGTAATAACTTTTGTTGGATGTCGATTCATTTTTATGCAAGTACCATTGTTTACATGTATGTGTGCATATGTTTGAAGACAAAGCTCTTTGAAGGCAGGCAACCTTACTACTATTAAGATTGACCTTTCCCCCCACTGTTCTGTCTTGTTAAGTCTCTTGGTGTTACTTGCAGCCATGAGAGTGGTGGAGTGACGAGAAATTTTGATGTCTGCTTGAACAGAGTATGACAGGAACGTTTCTTTTCAAGGATGGTTTAATTGCATGCAAGTCTAGATTATGAAGAAAAGATTGTTACTAGTAAAATTTGACCACATCCGTTCAGAGAATAATCGGCAGCTTAGTACGATCCAAACCAAGTTTCTGGTAATATGAAGGGAAACTACATACAATACCGAAGAACAGCTCTTTTTATGAAAGGCACAGTTCATTCCTGATTGGGTGAGGCTTTGTAAAGAACAGCACCTCGAAAGTAGTTAGTTATATTGGAATCGGAACAAGAGGCTTATGCCTAACAAATAATGTAAATATGTGACATATTCCCGTATTAGCATTTTTTGAACCAGGCAGAATTATGACACATCAATTTAGTTTGTAACACAGGCATGAATTGTTATTGCTATATGCTATTATATACAGAACTTGGTGTTTACAAATATCAAGCCCAATGGATTCATAGTTTATTGTATCTAATCATAACCGTCTGCTTCTACAGGGCTATATGAATAATAATAGTATAGAGACGTATAGTTGAGTTCCCTCCAGTGCATATACTAGTCTATCAATAATAACATGCTGTGTGCGCAAGAAGAGAGAGCAAGGGTGGGCTATAGGCTATAGTGCAAGCAGTCTGGCGAAGCAGCGGAGGCATCAATCATATTTCAGTCCCGACATCTGCAGGGCTTGTTTCGGAGATATACTCTCTCATAAGCCTCGTGTTTGATTCATTCACCATCTGCAACACACAAGGACAATAAACAAGAGCACTCCACGCTCATGAATAATATCGGTTTATATATTGATATTATCTATAAATATAGGTTAAAAAAATCAATTTTAATTTGGACAGTCCATATTTAATGTGAAGTGAATATGAAACCATAACCATCTTCCCTATTTCTCTAATACTTCTAAATTTCAATTGAATCATTTAAAAACTATTTTCTTCGTTTTTCTAATATATGTCATCATTCTCTTAAGTCTAGCATTAAAAAAATTATTTTACACTCTTTGCTTTTCAAAATGAAAACAGATATCACAATTAAAAAAATCAGTCTGGTTAAATTAGATTTGAACAATTCGAAAAACATAAAACACCTAAGCTCTAAACTCTTCAACCCATCGTAAAAAGGATCAACCCCCTGATACCATCGTAGACTCCCGTGAGGGTATTTCTTCACCATACGTACAATTGACTTGACTGATAGACAAGAAACTTTCTTTCAACAAGATCAACTTTCTAAATAATATGTAAATATTGCAAGGTTAACTACCTTCACAGCGACGCGCTTTAGGTTGTCCCATTCAAAGTCCTGTTTGCAGTATGCTGATCTCACCTAAAATTATACATTGAAGTCTTAATCAGAGTTTAACAAGTGGGATGTTGAAAACCACGTAATAACCAAGAAATCCACTAACCTCAAGTATGCGTAGAGCTATTCAGGTACAAGCCATAGTTTCCCAGCATTAATTTCAATTCAATCAACAAAAGATTATTAATCCAAATAACAAGACAAAAACATATCTTTTTCTTTTTGGATGAAACTGAATACCTTTCATTCACAATGGAAGAAAAGTATTAAGAGATTATAAAGAAAACCCAATGGACCGGGCGCCCGGGGGGGGAGGGGGACAGATTTTAGAGTACCTTGTTTATTTATTGCAACGATGGATTACCTAAGTTCTTATGTCTAGATGATTCTCGCATCATGCTGGCACAGAACTTGTCACCATCATTCAAAGGGTGTCTACTCAAGAATTCCATCAATTCTTCGTATGCTTCACGATTGTAGCTCTGCTCAAGGAAATAAGCTTTCACAGATGGTATTGTTCACAAATTATGTGATTATGATATCAATAATATGTAAATTAATATTTTAAAAAATATATTATAATATAATATAACATTTTATTATTAGCCGAGCTGTTCAAATATTTTTCATGAGCCAAATATGAAATTTTCAAGTTTCGGAAAAATCAATTAACCCAATTTAAAAATACTGACTAAGCTCATTCATTTAATAAATGAATGAAGTCTAATTCAAACTTTTAACGAGTTGGATCTAAAAGTAATCCATATGGTCACTCGATTAACTATCACTCTTATCAGTATTACTGTATTAATACGGCATGACAAAACTTGAAAGAAACGCAATGGCCAACAACACACACAGAGACTCATGTAAGCATAGTTCTTCCACAGTTTTTTTTTTTTTTTTGCATTCAAGTAATTAGCAAGAGATGGTATCAAACATCAATGGTCAAATACGTAAAGTTCTCGGCTATGACGGGGTTTATGATTGTAAATATCACTGGTCAAATTTGTGTTCAAGTAATAAATATGAAAAGATACACGAAATAAGAACACAGTAAAAGTGACTTGTGATTGTAATAAGGTCAATAGAGTTGGAACCTGAAGTTGTGCAGAAATAATCTTAACTGCAATGTAGGTGAAGAAATGGTGGAGGTTCTTGGCAGCCTTTGCTTCAGGTGATGCTTCTCCATATCCTGCATCATCTCACCACAGCATATTATAACTTTACACTCTTCACAACACAGAAAAAGAGAATGAGAGAACAGAAAGCACCACACAGAAAAAGAGGACAAAGAAGAGAAACAGAGTAGTGACCCACCAGGTACATACATCTTCTGGCAGTGTATGTGTGTAACTTGAGAGATCCTTCGCTTCAATAATGGAGAAGAAAAACGATAGACCCTACTGTGACGGAGTTTTGGGGGATACACACAGGGAACTTGAGAAAGAGCAAGAGTTGCAGAAACTTCCATTGATCACGGAATACCCTTTGAGAGTTGAAGAAAAGGTTTTGATTAATGGGAAGACAAAGCTGAAATCCAATTATCACGGAGGGTTGTGGTGTCTCCAAGAAGAAAAATATCTCCCAGCTTCAATCCGTAACGGCAAATATCTTTGAGCTTATGTGGAAAGGTAAGGCACCTTTCAAGACAGTCCATTTCCTGGTGGAACCCACCAGTACTTCTTGGCATTGAAGATATTTTGTGATTTGCTACAAATACCATTCTTATCTGCATTTTGATGGAGTGACCTTCAAACAAATTCAACGGTCCCTATAATTTCTCCTTCAACCTTTTTCCTCATTGAATACTCAGCAATCAAATCCCAGACACTCGCTTAGTTCAACTGCACTAATTTTCATTTCTCCTACATTTAAAGGGGTAAGGAAATTGATCAAAGGCTGTTTTGAGGACATCTTGAAAGCTTCAGGGAAAATGCTTAAAGATAAGCATTCGTTAATATAAAATTTTCTGCTGATACGTTAGTATTCCGCAAATATAAAAATCCGGCGACCTTGACCTCACAAATTAATAAATTTTCATAGTATGATAGACAGTGACGTTATTCATTCCTTATTCAGTTATCACCATGTTCTTTAAAACATATAAAATTTAGGCCTTCGACTTCGAGTCATCATCCAATTGGTTTTCATGCTAAGAAGGGAAGCTGTATCATTCAACTTCTCTGGCAAGATGATAATCGAGCAATGATTCAAGACGTAAAAAAAGACACAATATTAAACAACAAAATAAAACACTGGAGAATGGTTCAAACTCTAACCGAGTTCTTCTCTCCCCCTCATTCTGCAAATAAGCTATAAAAGCAAAATGACCATAAAATTTTTCTCATAATCATTTCAACTTAAAATGACCATAAAAGCAAACACCAAATTCTTGGTTTGTCTTCTGTTTCTAATTCTGACTCTCAAAATCGAAGCTTACTGTATCTCTGGTAACAAGCTTGCTCTAGCCTCGTACTACGTCTGGAAGGCGCAAATCTCACATACATAAGAGAAATCTTCAGCCAGGAAATTTCTGAGATTCTCAAGTACAATCCAACAATCCCCAATCCAGATTATGTTCGTAGCTCAACCCGTATCAACGAGCCGTTCAGGTGCGATTGCTTGAACGGAGTCTTCTTAGGTCACATTTTCACTTACAAAACCCAACCCGGCGATACATACCGTAAAATTGCTCAGCAAGCTTTTTCCAGCCTGGCGACCGAGGATTGGTAGGAGCCGGTGAACAGCTATGAAGCTACAAATATACCGGTAGATGTTGGGATTAACGTCACCGTCAACTGCTCGTACGGCAATTTGCATGTGTCGAGGGATTATGGATTGTTTTTTACGTACCCGCTCCGGAGCGGCGACAGCTTATCCGAGCGACCGGCGGCTTCCGATGTGCCCGCAGAGCTCATACAGAGGTATAATCTCGCCTTCGATTTCAACGCGGGTAAGTGTACTGGTGTTTGTGCCGTTAAAAGGTTAGCGGTAAATATTTTTTAATTGTAATCTTATTTTATTAATTAATATATGATAATAAAATAATAAGTTTACATTGAAATAAAAATATAATTTTCTGCAGCACAAGTTGGAGGCAAATTCTCCCAATGGTGAGGGCTGGGGCTGAGAATTGACGTTGAAACTAAGTTGGTGAGTACTATATATCTTTTTTTTTTCCCCAAACGGTGAGTACTATATATCTAAAATTTCTAATGCCAAGAGTGATGAACAATAATATTTAACTATATAACTGGTTGAAAAGGATAGGTATGCATTGAAGAGCTTTACTTAGATGGTTAAGCTATTATATTTAATTGTAAGTTGTGGATATTCTTTGGGGAATAAGGGTTTCTTTGTTTAACCATTTTGATTCGTCCTTTTAACTTCCCAACCAAATGGGTTACCATGATATTTGAAGAGCAATAGAAAATTTGCCATTGCAGTCATATATAAGAAGGTAAAAAGTGAAACTTAAGAATTTCTGGTTGATTCCAGAGCATATATCAAGTCTAAGCTGTCCTGAAGAGTGAAACTTAATTGTCCGTTTGGCAACGCAGTAGAGAAATACTTATGAGTACTTTTACATAAGTCGAGGCAAATATGTGGAGGAGATTGTCTTGTTTTGCGGAAAAACACTATTGAACGTGGTTATAAGTACTTATGGCAATTTGCGAAATTGTAAGTTGCATTTCCTCAGCCAGCATTTTTTTCTTCAATTCGTAGCACTGTAAGTTGCATCCTGTTAATTACTTTTCCTGCTTTCTTCATTTACTCGATTGTTTATGAATTCCATAGGATGGATGACTGCAGGTTCTTGATGGATTTTGCTTATGACAATGTTGCAAACAGCAGATACACTATTTTTGGCCGTTCAGAATCATGTGAAATATAGAATCAATCCACTGTCATGAGGGGGTACGTAGCATGTTATATTAGTAAATACAAGATCTTAGCTGTTAATTCTTGCATGTTCTGGTCAAAGCACTGTTAACTTTTCATCAAATAATTCTGTTGATGTCTTTATGAATCGGTCTCAATAACCTTGGAAATAAGAAGTTTCAATTGATAAAAAGTTTCAACTGCTGGCAAGGGAGGGAGAAGATATATTCATGATAAAAATTCTTATAGTCCAAAATGACACCTGTAATTTTAATTTTAATTCTGTCAGAAGATATCCTCTATTACTCAGCCCTTTTGTTCGTGCTGTATTCGATTAAATAACTTACACTGTCCCTAACTGAATTTTACTAACCTACACTTGGAAACTTTAATTTCAATGATCCTTTAGTCTTTCTGAAGTACTTGTACGGATTTATTAGGCCCATTGCAGTCTCTAAGGGGTCTTTGAAGCTGCACTTTCCTACGGAGATTTCATTCATCAGTGCATCAACAGAGGTTATCCAGGAATTATTACTCTTGAAATCAGACTGTTGATTTTACCAAAAGAAAAAAGATTGTTGATTGTCGGGATGCAGCATATTACAGGAAGAAAAATAAAGACCAAGTCCTTTGAATCACTTGAAAACCAGTCTCTTATACAATAAAATTGCCAGTCGTTTTCTGTATTCTGTATGTGGTGTGAATCAGAAATATGGAATGATATGTTTCTCATGGTCACCATCCAAATGAAACTCTACATATAGGAAGCAAAAATGATACATGTATAATTAGTCACTTAATATTACAACTTCTAAAAAATTTCAGGAACTTATCTCTGTTTACTGCTTCTTGCAGCAGTTGCCTGGGATTGAGCCTTAAGTTATGGTTACAGAGCTTCACCCGAATGTGCATGAGAATTGCACTGGTATATATACATTTATGAAGAGACAAGTGTTGCATCATATTTTTTTGGCAGTTTCAGGTATATCTCAGCTAGGACATATGCATATCTGCCGAATAAGCCATTGAATCATGTTCAGATAAGGCAAATTTGGGTTAAAAAATGTACACTACATGTGGCATTCACTAAAATGATCATATCAAAGTGGGTACCCCAGAATGGCCAAGATTAAAGCTGTGAGAAAGAAGAAATATTGGCAGCAAGAGCGTTCAAATTATGTAATTCTTTAGTTAATATCAGTTTATCCTATAACAAATTATTTGCTTATTGATATTTTGTAAAATTTCGCACCACTCATTTTTCCTTGACTTTCTTTCTTCTAGAGTTATGGTCCTATGATAGGGTTATATCCTAGAGGCAATTTTGATGAAAGATTAAATTCAGGCCATGATATGCTTTCTTCTTGCCTATTATATGAATCTGATAACCCTAGAAAATACTTGAGCTATCTGTTATTTTCCTATTTTTGTAGTTGATGTTACATGATCAAATTTATCGGGTGTAATTTATTTATATAGCAAGGTGAAGAGATGGCAAAATTCATGGATGTGGACCTTTGTATCAAATTAACTGAGGTGGCTCAAATGATTTGGAAGCTGGTGATGGTTTTGGAAACTGTGGCAGCTGGCTGATATTAAGAATAAGTTCAATGTGAATTCTTCTGACCTAAAGTATTGACGGTAAATTAGGATGATATATCATTCTTAAATACCATGAAGTGAAATCTCCTCGAGCATCGCGCGGGAAAGGACACTCTAGTCCTAAAAAGAATAAAGAAAGAAACAGTGACTGAACCCTTTTAACTTCAAAATCTATGGCTGCTACAATATTTTCCTGCCGCTTGCAGATCAGGTGAGTGGATACTGCGCACCGTTTTAGCGCTGACTCATGAAAGTTTCATCATTTCAACATTGAAAAAAAATAAAAATAATGGTGGGAAGTAATGAGATGAGAATGAGAAGCTAACTCTGATGGTGTTTGAAATAGGAATATCTGGGGGAGCCATTGCTGGAATATATTGGAGCAGTTTCTGGGGACTTGCTGTTGGCACTAGTTCTGTATGTTATTGTATATAGAAAACAGAGAGAGGCTGAGGTATCCCTTCTTCCTGGACCATCTGAAGATCAGTACCTTCGGATTGGACAGGGTAAATATCTGTACTTTATATATATGATAAAGAGTTTAGGTGAATTGAGTTATAAGGGTTCACTATGATTAGGGTATGTTTCTAGGTTTAAAAATATTTACAAACGTACTTATATTTCACTCACCGATAAGGTTTTTACATCAGCAGTGAAATTTGAATTTACAACCTTATGAGTTATGAGCCAATTGTTTATTAACTAGACCAACCTTTGATGATAAATCTCTTGCTTTTCTTCCTTACTGTGTACTGTATTTGTTTGGGATCCTAATAAAGGCCATTCCTTATTTTTTTTTTAATTTTCAAGCTCAAGTTTTTGGGATTGTTTTGTTGGCTTGGTTTATCTTGTGCTCTCAGATGATGTCATTCTTCCTTTAGGTAGAAAACTCAGTGACAGTTTTTAGATATTTGTTATCAAGGATATTGGAAGATCTGATAGAAAATTCCTATGAAGCTTTATATATCTTGGTCTAGTCTTTCTTCAAATGAGCTTGATCATAGAACGCTGAACATTTTTTCCTAATTTAAAAGCCTCAGTTCAAAGAGTGAAATTTTGAAGTAAAATAGGACTTGATGCTCTCTTCATGATCAAGTCAACCTTAAATTTCAACAATGCATGACGGATTTTTGCTTTGTTTCAGCCTCAAAAGGCTTTTGGGTGGAAGCAATATGAGATATACCATTAGATATAAAGTATTCTTATGGCTTGACTTGGACTTGTTGGATGATGGTTTCTTGATATTAGCAACTCAAGTCATTTAAAGTCAACGATTAGGCTTATTAATGTTATTGGAAAAGTCCCACCTTGGTCTACAGATTTTGACATAATGTGAAAAACTATTTCATTCAAAGAACTCAAACTGTTAAGTAAAGGTCTATCATCAGTGAAGTATGATGACTTTTTGAAATTTGCCATATGTGGGCTTTTCCTAGTGTTTTATTATTAAGTATAGTTATGATTTTTTTCAGTGGATATGTCTATTCATCAAATCAATAAGAGTTCTATCTATCAATATGTATGGTTTTGGACTACAAATAATAATGTTTCTTTAGAGTTTGACTACTTGATCGATTCACTTACTTCTATTAAGTCAATATTGATTACTACTACTAGAATCCTTATTCTTATTTATAATGCAATTATGTCTCATGATGAAGGATATTTGAGATTTTTTGCTTGGCCGGGTTTTTTTAATACTTCAATGTAAGGATTGGTTACTAGTTTTAATTTGATACACATTTATATTTTTTGGCAATTGGTTGGGATGTGTTCTTATCTATTAATAGGTTTTTATTCACACATCCTAGTGCGGCAAATGCTTGTCAAAAAGCGTTGTAACTAATCGGGTAAGGGATTGTTGTTTATTATTAGGAATTTTGGGTCTTTCTTGGATAGCAGGTAATTTGGAATTTTAGGATTTGTTTGAAGTATTCAATATCTTGATTTTGAATGATTAATACTATTGAAGCTAAGGAACTTTTTCTTAAAAAAATATTGAGCTATAATTATTATTAACACAAAGTTGAACTGTTTTTCTGGATTTAGGTTCAGGAAGTAGCTTAGATAAGGCTTCAGAATCAACTGATACAACTTCTCCAAGGCTGGCAGGAATCACAGTAGACAAATCAGTAGAGTTTTCATATAAGGAGCTAGCCAAAGCTACAGATGGTTTTTCTATTTCCAATAAGATCGGTCAAGGTGGCTTTGGATCAGTTTACTACGCAGAGCTTCAAAATGAGGTATGTCGATCTCTAAATGATGATAATCCCAAAATATTGTTTATAATCGAAGAATAATTGATGACTCTTTGAAGTGGAAGACATCATATACAATCACTAATTACTTCTTTCATGTCTCCTCTTAATTTTTCTTCTTGTTAAGGAACCTTAGCTGAATTTTTTTCCTTATTAATTTTATGTAGAAAGCTGCAATTAAGAAGATGGATATGCAAGCTTCAAAAGAATTCCTTGCTGAACTCAAGGTTCTGACCCATGTTCACCACTTGAACTTGGTATGTGTTTTTGCCCTGCTGTTTAATTTTACTAGAAACGAATGAATGCAGAGTCTACTCCAAAAAAAAAAAAAAAAAAGAACGCAGAATGTTTCAGACGTGATGAATGAATCATGAACCTCATGCCGACCGAATTATTTTCCCAAAATATTATGCATACTCCAAGAATGAGTGATCACCAGTGATTACATTATTTATGAATTATGACATTAACAAATATAGAAGATGTGGATATGATGAGTAACTTATTATGTCCATGACATTTTCATCCCATTCCTGGTATGTAGTATTGTTACTCTCAATCACAAGCCACAATTCTATCCTCTATTTTTGGCAGGTACGCTTAATAGGCTATTGTGTTGAGAGCTCTTTGATTTTGGTTTATGAGTACATTGAGAAAGGACATTTTGGCCAACATTTACGCGGGCCAGGTGAAAAAATCGAGCAGGCTATCATTTGATTGTTCATATTCGGTCATGATTTTGACTTAAAAGACTCATGTTAATGTTCTGCCACTTTCAGGAAGAGAACCACTATCATGGGCAACTAGAGTTCAAATTGCCCTGGATGCAGCAAGAGGACTCGAAGACATCCATGAGCATATAGTTCCTGTCTACATTCATTGGTACATTAAATCAGCAAACATTTTGATTCATAAGAACTTACGTGCAAAGGTTGCTAATGTTTCTCCCTATTCTTGATCTGAGAATTAGAAACATGAATATAGGATATGATCACTGACACACTTTTAGTTATGTCTGTTACAAAGTACTGAATTTTAAAGTCTTTCTTCTTCATTACTTTCGATTAAATAAAGTTTGAATTTTGAGTCTAACTATTTTTTTGCAGGTTGCTGATTTTGGTCTGACAAGACTTACCGAATATGGAAGTTCTTCACTTCATACACGACTTGTGGGTACATTTGGCTATATGCCTCCAGAGTAAGATTCTTATTCTTTTTCTTACCCTTTTCATAATTTGGTCTATTGAGTTGCTTGATTTTCATTTCTTTTCTTTCTTTCCAATTTATTCCTGTTATGTAGGCAAAAAGATTGTTTAACTGCAGAATTGGTGTGCAGATATGCGCAATACAGAGTCGTTTCGTCCAAAGTAGATGTATACGCTTTTGGAGTAGTTCTATATGAACTAATATCTGCCAAAGAAGCTATTGTAAAGACAAACGAGCCTGGGAACGAATCAATAGGACTGGTTGCCTTTGTTTTCCTTTGTTCTTTCTTATTAATTAAATCACCAATACTCTCAAATCAGTAATTTTTTTTTCTGCTGTTTTGTTTCTAATTATTTCCTGCCTGGTTGCTGAAACATTGCAGTTTGAAGAGGTTTTGACGCAGCTTGATATGACCCAGGATCTAGGACTCATCATTTTTCTTCTAATTTCTCTCAACCGCAATGATCTATTTGAAAGATAAAAGAAGCCAAAAGAAAAAGAGAATCTCCAATACTCAAATAGCTTTCTTTATTCAATTCATCGATGTTTAACATGGAATACAACTAGGATAATTATAAAGGAAGGATAGTAACTGACTCTATCTAATTCCTTCCATAACCCCACTAACTCATAATTATGCCACTAACTCCTACATGCATAACTAACCCACCCATTACATTATTAATAAATAATTGAACAAATACATAAGTAATTAAATAATTAAATAACGACTTCGTTAAACAACTAACTCCCTATTTCTAGGATCTGCTCGCCTGTTGCCTTCTTGATTGGGGGGGCAATGTTGTCACTTCACAAAACACTAGGCAAGAGAGAGAAGTCCACCAGAGGAGATAGAGAAGGATTAGGCCACACATCCTACGTGGCTTCAATAGGATCTTTTACACTTCTTCAAAGTTGAATGCCACGTCAAATGCCACCTACTCTTTCTGAGTCTCTCTCTCTCTCTCTCTGGAGGAACTTCTCTCACTTAGCCAGTGTCTTTAAAGTGACAACATCACCCTTGGATTCCTTTTCCTTCTTTCATCAGCACCAAATATATTCACCTGGTTAAATAAATGTGATGATTGTGCATTGAATTGCAGATGGGGCAACTGGCGAAAACATGCACACATGAGAATGCTCAGCTAAGGCCAAAGCATGAGATCGATAGTGGTTGCACTGATGACACTCTGTTCTTCCACAGGGGTCTGGGATGTTGGCTTCTTCTATGAAACCCAAGCTATGATGCATCTCATCTCCGGAAGGTAGCAGCTTCAATCGTCCACACACACACACATTATATATGCAAGGGTTTTAATGGCTCCCTCAAAGTTCCAATATTTTATTAGCAATGATACTCTGCTACCATATATGTGTGAGTAGTCATCATGTTAACAAACACTGAACTTGTATATATAGGTAATTTCTTGATGATGATAGGGTCTGAAATTTTCTATTATAGTATGGCTCTATCATCTCTGAATTTGTAAATAAGTGCTGCCGCCTTACACACACACACACACGTATATGTATATATATTTAAGTTTTCCTTATTCTGTTGCATTTATTTGTGCGGTTTTGTCCTTTACATTTTTCGGCTTCTTCTATTTATTATGATTGATTTCATGATGTATCACAATATTAAAAATAGTATATATTTTTAGTTCCTTTTTCATTTATACATTCTTTTTCAAAATCTAATTTTTATCTAGAATAATCGCTCGCCAAACAGAAGCTTCTATGCTGATATGTAGAGGAAATAAAAGTAGCCTTAGTGTCAGCAAATCTGTCAGCACTCGTCAAATTGTAAAAGATTAACCCATCTAGTGACACTCAATCTCATTACTATGCACAAATATTATTCATATTGGGCCCAAAATGAAGTGGGCTAGGGAGGCAAAAAAAGAAGTGGGCTAGAATCCAACAAGGAAAAAAAATCAAATTTGGAGCAGCAACAAGCCCAAATGGGACCTGAGAAATAGAGGTGGGAAAATGGATTGGGCCCACCCGCCTCTAGGTGGTAGGCTAGGACTGGCAAAAGCCAACCTGCCACCACCAACCAGCGGGTTAGGTAGTCTAGCCTGTGGGTTGGCGGGCCAGCAAGCCTAACCCATTTTTTTATTTTTTTTTAAAAAAATATGTGTGTTATAATTTTTTCATTTTAATATTTTTTAAAAAAAAGTAATATTAAATTTTTTTTAAGAAATTGTTAAATACTTATTGATAGGATTGGAAAGAGGATCATGTAATTATACAATTTTATAGAAAAAACTTAGTGAAAAAATGATTTACTCAATAAAAAATATTTTTCAAACCGCATGTACGGCTTTTTGCAACCCGTTTTTGTTGGAGGGTTACAATGGGCTAGCCCGCCTAACCCACACGGGCCAGCCAACCCGCAACCTGTTGGTTGGACCGTTTTATCATCTCTACCCAAGAGTGTGGGCAAATGCCCCCACTTAACTTTTGGGTATTTATGTAAATAGTATGAGATTTTTTGTTATGCACTCACTCAAATTATCTATACTAATAAATCTATTATCATTTGTTTGAAAATGAAACAATTGCCCCACTGATGGAACGTCTTACCTCCGCCACTGTGTGGAAGATGCCGAAAGAGAGAGAATTATAAATGTAGAAGATAAAATAAACCACTCTGCTAGGTATAGGAGTAAACTCTCGTACCATTAGAGTGCAAGAGCCAAAACTGGTGACATGTAAATGCTCCGAGCTTGGAGGCAGAGGACAAGAGTTTGGTGAAGATGAGACACGTAAATAGAGATAGAGAGAGAGAGAGAGAGAGAGAGCACGGCTTATCTTGACGAGAAGAGAATGTCGTTGAGAACTGATGGCATTAATGGGAAACAGGGAAAGACAAGAGAGAAAATAAGGGATTTAATGAAACCTTGAAACCAAACAACCAGAAAAACCGCCATCGACGTCCATGTGTCTCACTCCCACGCTCTCTATGCTTCTCTCACTCGGATTCCTCATAGGCCTCAGAGATGGAAAGCTTGCTTGCTTTGGCTATTGTCTCCTGACGTGGACCCCTTACCTGTACTTCATTCGCCCGTGGCCACCACGCTCTCTGATTTCGCGCGTACGCCACACCTCTTTCCAGCGCCACACCCATCGTACTTGTCCCATGCAATCCCGCAAGCCAACGAAAAAAGTAACCGTTGATGCCCACTTGGCACCTTGCCGAAGCAGAAATGTATGCTTCTGACTTTTATAACTTGGAGGATTCTGTCTAATCATATACGTTCATTATTATTATCGTGTGCCTTAAATAATACTCCTGTTTCATGAATCTCTATGAGGCGTTCACAACGCATTTTAATGTTAATTAGAATATTAATTTATAAATTAATGAACTTTATCTTTGTTGACGAAATCAGATGCAGGCTTATAAGCAAAATGGCGAGTAACAGTAATCATATAGTTCACCAGCTTCAACAACCAACATTACCGCTCTCTTTCGTCTAATATTCCCAAAAACCATCAAATATCTGAGAGTTCATATGGTTTGTTTGTTTCCTGCTTTAATGTGTCTGGAAGAGTGTGTTGTGCGTGTGTCCTACGTTGCAGTCGCTTGATGACAACGTAGAAGTCGAATCATCGTCTTGCTTCATTCTTCTGCCCTTGAAGATATATATATATATATAATACAACTATACATCCTTAATATAACTTCATTGAACTTTTCATCTTCTAATCTGGATTTATTTCCCCTGCCGACTTGTGCTCGACAAGCACAAAGTACGATCCTTTTTTTATCCTTTCCTTTATCATCCACTTTTTTCTTTTCCTTCCACATGATCTTTTGCTTGTCTGTTGATCTGCCATGATTCTCTCTCTTAAAAACTAAAACATTTCATTCAAGTCCTTAGCACAGCCTGAGTGGAATGTATAGGTAATATAGGAGGACCACGGTAACTTAGTCTTTGATTGTGAGAGTGCTTAGTTTTGTTTTTGAATTTTGATGTCTCCAATTTTGTGTTGGCTTGCAGCAGGAAGAGAAGAAGGTGACTCCATTTTTGGTAGAAGAGAAAGATGGCGACACTTGGAGATATTGGGCTTGCGGCTGGAATAAATATTCTGAGCGCAATTTTGTTCTTTGTGTTGTTTGCTATTTTGAGACTTCAACCTCTGAATGACAGAGTATACTTTCCAAAATGGTATATCAGAGGCTTAAGATCCGATCCTGCGACTAGGGGAGCATTTGTTCGCAATTTCGTGAATTTAGACTGGAGATCCTATCTCAAGTTTCTCAATTGGATGCCGCAGGCTCTTAAAATGCCTGAACTTGAACTCATTGAACATGCTGGTTTGGACTCTGTTGTTTACTTGCGAATTTATTTGATTGGGTAAGCATCATTGCAATATGCACATTTAAATGAATGTGTCTTATCTGATACGAGTATCAGATGTCGTTAATGTTATCTTGGTTTATAAAGTCTAATGAAGTTCTCAAAATAGAGAAGAATAATCTTTTATGACTTCCAAGGAAGTTGAGGTCTTTCTTACATGCTTCAATGTTTAGGTCAGTAAAGTCTTAAGAAGAATAAGTAGTATTGAGAACAGAAAAGATACCAAGTGGGGTTTTTGAGCCAAGATTAGTAGATTATAAATGTTAGGAATCAGTGTATTGACTTTCCACGGACAGTCAATCAATAGTTAGCTTTTAGGGAAGAGTTTGCACAATGGTATTAGCTACACATTTCTCAAAAGCTAAATAGACTTGGTCTTGTAGCATGTTTGGCCACGGCCACAGTAGTCTAAGGGACATGAGTGAAGTTTCAAATTGGCAGTCACAACATAATGATTACCTAATTTTTTTAGGGGAAAAAATATGGATGCTTTATGGAATACTATGTAATAAAACATGTTTGTACTATTTAGCTGATATTATTGTTATTGTGCTGACTTAAAATATTTGTTCCCATAGCTTTTCTAGCATGGGAAGTTCTGGTGCCTGTAAACTGGACAAGTAATGGCCTAAAGTCAGCCGATGTGGCCAATGCAACTTCAAGTGATATTGATAAACTTTCAATTTCAAATGTTGAAGACAGATCAAAAAGGTCCAAGAAACCTAATTTCTTGCTATTCAATTTCACTTCTTGATGTTATCCTAAAATGGTTTCAATTGCTAGTGAGTTTATTTATTGAGGTTTTGTTCTATAACCTCAGGTTTTTGGGACACGTAGTGATGGCTTATGGCTTTACCTTTTGGACATGCTATGTTTTGTGTAAGGAGTATGAGAAAGTTGCTTCCATGAGGTTGCAGTTTCTTGCTGCAGAAAAACGTCGCCCTAATCAATTTACAGTAAGTTTGATTCGAATCAAATAATCTCTTCAATCATCCTCACACAGACATAGCTCAAAAGAGCTCTCTCTCTCTCTCTCTCTGTGCATGTTCATAATGAGATAAATTCATCATGTGTATTTGTCTTCTCATAAAAAAGTATTGCTCCCAGGTGCTTGTTAGAAATATACCACCAGATCCTGATGAATCTGTGAGCGAGCTTGTGGAACACTTTTTTCTGGTCAGTCATCCTAATCATTATCTCACTCACCAGGTTGGTTTCTGCTTTAGTATGCATTCATTAACATATTATGAGTGCAGTACCTTTTGAATGTCGAGGGAAGGTGGATGAGCCAGACATTTGCATTGAAACATTTGTGCAGGTTGTTTATGATGCAAGCAAACTGGAAAAGATGGTGAATAAGAAGAAGAAATTACAGAATTGGCTTGTCTATTATCAAAATAAACTTGAAAGGACTTCTATAAGACCCACTATGAAGGTTTATTCATTTGATCTAAATGCCTTCAAACTTGGATTACTCATAACCACCTTTAAGGCTACTACTACTAGGTACTAATTCAGAACCCCCCCCCACTTCTCACTCTCTCGTATGTTTTGACCAGGCTGGTTTTCTCGGTCTTCGTGGAAATAAAGTGGATGCCATTGATTATCACACCACTAAAATTGATGAACTCTTGAAAAAGGTTGGTGCCTTTTTTCTCTATGTGCTTGTTTGGAAGTTTAATCACTCTGTCCCTGACACATGAAAAAACATGAAAACTATTAGTTTATGCAAATAAAATATTGATTTTTAAGGAGTTCGTAATATAGTAGAGTTTGGTACTTGACATAATTATGAGCATTTTTGTTTTTCGAATCTTACAACAGTAGGATTATCCTTCCTTGGGGTTTTTCGTTTTGTTTACTTTGAAACAGACATTGATAGATATGAAAGATTTTCTTAAACACATCTTTTAGGGTTCTATAAATCACTATTATGAACAACGAATCAGAATCAATGTACTGCTTTGATTAACTATTAGTCATAATCCATGAAAATATGAAACTTTGCTACCATACCTGTAACACCTTACTCTAGAAACACCTATTAGAGGTGTTTAATTGTAAGATGTTACATTTTTCGTATGAGAACCTGATAATTACTGTTGTTTATCCTTTTAGCTCCTGAACTCCTCATATTCTCAACTTCTGGCGAACTTGATATATCTAACCAGCATTTAAAATTCGGAATGTTACAAGAGCAACAATATGGCTTATTTTTCTGATAATGGTCAGAGTGATTGAAATAGATTACTTGTTGCAGATAGCAATAGAGAGGGAAAAAGTTACAAATGATCCCAAATCCATCATGCCAGCTTCATTTGTTTCTTTCAAAACTAGATGGGGTGCTGCTGTTTGTGCACAAACACAACAAACTAGAAACCCAACATTGTGGCTTACTGAGTGGGCTCCGGAGCCGCGTGATGTGTATTGGCCAAACTTGGCAATCACATATGTTTCCCTCACAGTCAGGAGACTCATCATAGCTGTTGCATTCTTCTTCCTCACTTTCTTCTTCATGATCCCCATCGCCATTGTTCAATCCATTGCAAGTATTGAAGGCATCCAGAAATCAGCACGTTGGCTGTTACCACTTGTTGAAATGTAAGTCTCTTTTCTTTTGTTGCGCTACTAAGCTTTAGAAGTTAGCTCAAGCTTGACCATGGTGCAGTCTAATTTCATCTTTGAAGCTCAAGCCTGGCTAGGACCTAACCAGGGTCAGGTTGAACAGTCAAAAGCTTTTGAAATTGAAATTTCTAAGGTTTATGAAGTTGAATGCAATGTACTAGTCCTCCACATTTACATTTATATATACAATGCAGAATTTATCTAATAACTGAATGTACTGGTACTCTTACTTTCTCCAGAAAATTTTAAGAACTCTCACTTCATTGGATCCAAATTTCAGGTCAGACCAATCTACTTAGTGGCTCTTAAACCCAAGTTTGGTCTTGTTTAAAACAAGAGTTACTTTTGGTTAATATGATCTTTCAAACCATTTTTGACCCATTTTTTGGGCTAATTAAACTGGTCTAAAGACTGATTCACCAATTTGGTTTGATCGAATCAACCAGCTTAATCTAGTTATCATTTACTTACCTGAGTATACTTTATTGTGCAGCCCCTTCATCAAGTCATTCATCCAAGGCTTCTTGCCTGTTATTATATTGAAGCTTTTTCTGCTCTTTGTCCCAACAATATGGTTGATAATGTCAAAGCTCGAAGGCTTTGTATCTTTATCATCTCTCGAGAGAAGAGCAGCTTCCAGATATTATATTTTTAACTTGGTTAATGTATTTTTTGTGAGCTTACTCACTGGAGCAGCATTTCAGCAATTGAATGCTTTTATGCATCAACCAGCCAATACGTAAGTCATTTTAGATTTCATTCAGTATTTTTTTTTATTTTACTCACATTTCGATTAGAATCATAATCAAATTCTATATCAGATTCATGTTTACTGTGCAATTAAGTTTACAATGTATTTTATCTCTATTTTATGTAGAGAATTTTTCTTTTTCTAAACAACATTGAATGAACTTCTTTTTGTTTGTCGACAGATACCCTGAGACAATTGGAGATGCAATTCCAATAAAAGCAACTTTCTTCATTACTTTCACAATGGTTGATGGATGGGCTGGTATAGCTGCAGAGATTGTGATGTTGAAGCCACTGATATTTTATCACTTGAAGAACTTCTTTCTGGTGAGGACTGAGAAGGACAGGGAAGAGGCCATGGATCCTGGGAGCATCGGTTTCTACGCCCGAGAACCTCGTATTCAACTGTACTTTCTGCTCGGTCTGGTCTATGCTGCAGTCACACCTTTTGTTCTTCCTTTCATCATAGTTTTCTTTGCACTGGCCTATGTTGTGTTCCGTCATCAAGTAAAAAAGGACTGGTTAAAATTCATTATAATTAACTGGAAATGATAATGATCTTATTATTTCGATTAAAAGTTTGATACTTTGTTCATTTTAACCGAAACAATCTTATTGCAGATTATTAACGTTTATAATCAAGAGTACGAGAGCGGTGCAGCATTCTGGCCTTTTGTCCATTTACGTGTCATAATTGCACTGATAGTCTCACAAATAGTTCTGATAGGACTGTTAAGCACCAAGAAAGCTTCTACATCAACTCCATTTCTCATTGCTCTCCCAATACTAACTATTTCATTCCATTATTACTGCAAAGGCCGTTTTGAATCTGCCTTTGTCAAATATCCCTTGCAAGTACGTGTCAATTCATCATTCTTTTTTTTTTTTGCTTATCTTATTACATGTCCTCCACAATCTTAAAAGTGTCTTTGACAAAAAAGCCTGTTTAATGTTTGATTTTGAAATAATGGCACAGGAAGCAACAATGAAAGATACATTAGAGAAAGCAACAGAGCCAAACATGAATTTGGAAGGCTACCTTAAGCATGCCTATGAGAATCCAGTTTTTAAGGCCAGCATGGAAGATGGTGATAAAGAAGAATTAAGTGCTCAAAAGTGGGAAACTGATTGTGTTCCTGTGCCCACAAAACGCCAATCACGAAGGAATACTCCGGTGCCAAGCAAAACTGGATCTGCAGGCGTTCCAGATCTTCCATCACCTTAAAATCAGTGGGACAGATAAAGGATGATCATCTCATTTTATGGATACTAACTTCATCATCATCCTCACCATCACCATCACATCATTCGGCAGATAAAGATGGCTTTGCAGGTATAATGAACTCAACAATGTTATAGGCACTTGCAGCAAAATATAAAACAGAATTTGGCTTTATTGTTAGTGTCATAGTATGATTTCGTTTTGTTTCACTCTTCTTGGGTACTAAATTATGCCAACAATATCTTTTGAAGTTAAAAGAGTGTGTGGAAATAAAAGAAAATCACACCCTTTTGTACTAGAATGATGCACATATCTATGGACTATGGAGCGTTAAGTTGATGATGTCATCATCAACTTTGGAAGATCAAAGTTCCCCCCCATTTTTTGTGTTAATATATCAGACTGTGTTCAGTGGCAGCGCAGCTGCTTTTTCAAGAAACTTTTTATTAATTTGTTTAACCATCACAGAGGAATTACATTATGTGCATTTGAATACTGTATAATTATTTTAATTTGTATGACATATATTGGTCATTCTTCTCATATTTTCTCTATTACTCTTGAGAAACCAACATGTCCACTTCTTTTGTTTTTTCTTCTTCTAATATACCAATTTCCTGAGGTCGTATTGGGCCCTCAGGTAAATTTAGTAATTCATGGTTGGAGTGAATAGTTGGGAATTGGGGAAAGGGAAACAAAAGAATTGGAGGATTGAAAATAGACAACAGTATGCAGAATAGATCATTTAAACAGAAGTGAAACCAAAAGCAATCAATTTCTTCTATATTCGTATTTCCATTTTCCAGTAAGAAATATCAAGATGCTAACAAATGAATCAATGAATAGAAGAATAAAAGAACAACTGACATAAAGGCCAGATGATGTCGACTTTAGACATAGGAATGGACACTTGATGCTCAGACATAGGCACGACGGAACCCCACTCTGGACTCTGCCCATCCTCTTTGCCTAGCCCTGAGCTCCCACAGAGCAGTTATTTTCATCTGATCGTCCAGTGTTGCGTCAGCTCTTTCCCTAGCTTCCTCACATGTATCCATCCCTGAATTGCACTTGTCAGCCTCCTTTTGATACTGTGATGCTAGTTTCTTAGCCTCTAAGAGTGCCATATCAGCATGCCGATGTTTGTCATTAGTTTCTGCTCCCTTCAACTTCACTTCT
>JANTPZ010102568.1:0-18773 GCA_025593235.1 Vachellia pachyceras
AGCTCAAATTAGAAAACATGTAATGCTTGAGATTGGGATGTTTCCATTGGGGGTGAAGCAATTTGGCTTTTGTATAAAAAGAGAAAAAGAGAAATTAAATGTCTCATAAAGGAAAGATGCTGTATTACACAACTTCTTTCATTGAAATTTAAATAGAGAATCCAAATATAAATTAGATTATACTCTCTCTGCCCAAACTGAAGTTTTCAAAAGTCAAATGAAAGAAAAGTCATTTTTATCATCGTGAATCTAAATATACTCTTAATCTTGCTAAATTTATATAGGTATCAAAACCCTTCCTCCATTCAACGAAACTGTTTTTAATTCGACGTATAGTTTAATATAGAGACTTAGTATAGTTTAAATATACTCTCTGCCCAAACTGATATTTGTAATTTGAATGAAAGCCCATGGAGATTTATTCAAGGGTTCTAACAGGTCTATGTCGTCCAATGGGGAAGTGGCAAAAGCTAACACAAAATCAAAATATTTCTCCTAAATCAAGACATATAATGGGCTTGTTTGGCAACTCCCCACTTATACCCATAAGTACGTTCAACAGTGTTTTTCCACAAAACGAGATAATCTCCTCCACATATTTACCTCGACTTGTGTGAATAAGCCCATAAGTACTTCTCCACCACTTTACCAAACGGACACAATGTTGAGTTCTGAGCCAGTATTGGTTAGCAAGACATATAATGTTTCTCCTAAATCAAGCTTTCAAGATTCCAGAATAAGACGCAGCCCAAAAAGAAATAATATATAGGAGGGAATTATATTTATTTTCAGATATATGAATTGATGAGAAAGAAATTAATTTGTTAACATAGAGAAAAAGTGACCTGGTTAGGGTGCTCATCAGCTCCCCCAATCTAATAGATCTTAACTATCCATATTTGATTTTGGATAGTTCAGATTTGATTTTTTAAAAAAAAATTATAAAAAATCATTATTTGAAAATATAATAGTTCAGAGATTAATTTTATTTTAATTTTATACTCATTAAAATAATTCTTCATTAAAATGGAAAAAAAACAAATCTAAATGGTTCATATCTAATCGATTGGAAGAGCTCATCATTTCCAAGAAAAAGTATCACGAAGGAAAACAAAGCAACGGCATTCCCTCATAAAAA
Source organism: Vachellia pachyceras (assembly GCA_025593235.1). Taxonomy (NCBI): domain Eukaryota; kingdom Viridiplantae; phylum Streptophyta; class Magnoliopsida; order Fabales; family Fabaceae; genus Vachellia; species Vachellia pachyceras. Next base: position 1,139 of record JANTPZ010102568.1, read on the forward strand.
TTGACCAGCGCTGCGTCATACGCCTATAAAACGTGTATGACTTATGACGAAATAAATAATTAAATATGATCAGAAACAATGAGAGGATTGAGGCAGAGAGGCAAAAGGAGAAACGAAGGAGAATGAGAGAAAGGAGAGACAAGAAAATAAACATCTTTCTGTCATTATTATCATATGAGTTTATACGGCTGATTTTATATTTCCAAGTTATAAAATGGTGTCAATTGTTATTAAACTTGTACTAATTGTAAATTCAGTTAAACTTGCGAGTACACATCAAAGTTTATCGTTTTTACGTTTCTAGTTTAAAGAATTATGTCAACTCGATTTTTAATTCATCAACTTTTTGGATTTGATCATATTCCATGGTTTCATATATATGAACATAGAAATTTCTCTGTTAAGTGATAAATTATGATTGTTGATGGGTTTCATTTCAATTATTTCGTTTGGATTATTAGACAATATTGAAACTATATTGTTGTCATCTTCATATTAAAATTATTTAATCATCTACTTTTAAAAAACTATTTATTGATAAAACTAAACTCTTATAGATGACGCTTCGCTCATCTTTGATGGTTCAGATTTTGATATTTTTTATCTGTTTTATCTAAAAATATTATTTTCTACATGGTGTTAAAGGTTTTTTTAAAAAAAAAAGTTTAAAGGCACCATGCATGCATGAAGTTGCATGAGGGTGAACGATAAGAGGCATTTAATAGAAGCATTATTTTTATATAGCTGGTCGGCTAGAGACTAGATATAACATTTCAATTATTTTTAAATTTTAAACCACTTAAGGATTAAAATAAATTATATTAAAGTTAATCGTCGCAATGTTCATCCTCCTCGATCGCATTGAGGCTGGTCGGTTGGAGGATTTATGGAATACTGCAAATACTGGAAAGAGGGGGCAAGGAATGAAAATCTTCCTATCCAATCCATGTCTATGATAGATGAATGGGGGGAAATCCCCGGATCAAACACCTTACCCCTTTTTTTTGTTTTTTTGTTGGTCCCTCGATTTTACAAAAAGCATCAAAAATATTTTTCACATATACCAAAGAAATCATTAGATACTCTAAGTTTTAATTTTGTAAGATCAATTTAAATAGTTTCACAACGGATTGCTCCTATCTAATAGCTGACGAAATAAATAAATTGTTCAAAAAAATGTTTCAGAAACCAAACACTTTTTTAAAATATTGTACATTTTGGCAAAAAAAGATGATGATGATTTGGCAAGTTCCGTTCTCTTTTATCAGCAACTACCCAACTGAACTTTTCTTTAAAAGTATTGATTCTCTTTCATTGTTTAATGATTTTATTTTGCTGTCTATAGATAGTTTATTAGTGCTGATGATTTACTACGCTGAATTAACGCCCAACATGGAGATAATATGGCAATTTTATCGAGTCATTGTCCATCAGAAAAGTGAAAACCGAAGATATACCCTTGCCACTAAATCAATCTATGAAGATTCCATAGACCATAATTCAGAATCTTAAGAGTTGATTTATTTTCTTTCCCATACAAATCAGATTAAATTTTTAAATCTTGCAAGTGGACTGGTGTGACCAGCAAATATCTGTGAACACGCAAAAGTGAAAACCGAAGATATACCATTGCCACTAAATCAATCTATGAAGATTCCATAGACCATAATTCAGAATCTTAAGAGTTGATTTATTTTCTTTCCCATACAAATAAGATTAAATTTTTAAATCTTGCAAGTGGACTGGTGTGACCAGCAAATATCTGTGAACACGCAAAAGTGAAAACCGAAGATATACCATTGCCACTAAATCAATCTATGAAGATTCCATAGACCATAATTCAGAATCTTAAGAGTTGATTTATTTTCTTTCCCATACAAATAAGATTAAATTTTTAAATCTTGCAAGTGGACTGGTGTGACCAGCAAATATCTGTGAACACGCAAAAGTGAAAACCGAAGATATACCATTGCCACTAAATCAATCTATGAAGATTCCATAGACCATAATTCAGAATCTTAAGAGTTGATTTATTTTCTTTCCCATACAAATAAGATTAAATTTTTAAATCTTGCAAGTGGACTGGTGTGACCAGCAAATATCTGTGAACACGCAAAAGTGAAAACCGAAGATATACCATTGCCACTAAATCAATCTATGAAGATTCCATAGACCATAATTCAGAATCTTAAGAGTTGATTTATTTTCTTTCCCATACAAATAAGATTAAATTTTTAAATCTTGCAAGTGGACTGGTGTGACCAGCAAATATCTGTGAACACGCAAAAGCAAAGAAAAATATAAGGAAAATAATACTAAATGAGAGGACTTTTTCTAAGGCGGCCACAAAACTCCTATCAGGGGCTTTGGTGAGGAATAGATACACAGCCTTATTCTTACATGTAAAGAGGTTATCTTCAGAATTTGAACTTGTGACTTCCGCCGGGTCACATAACAACAACCTTTGTGATTGCTCCGATGCTCATTCTCTATTGAATAAGAAGACATTGAAACATATAAAATTCATGTTGTTGATGTAGAAAAGTTCAAAACCTGATAGTTTGTGCTATGTGTCATACCTTACTTTTAGACTATATTATAGTCCATTCTATGTGCATCAGAACCACTATAGATGACTAAGGTACAAGAAAATAAAATCTGAAATTTTTGTCTCATTGTACCATTCCTTTAGCAAAATATCTTAGTCATATTCACATCATAGCATTATTAAAACATTGATCCTGGGCGTTACTGCAAACAAAAGTGTAGTTACATTACTAAGTTAGGAAATAACTAGACATAGGTTCATTCAAACATAAAACATATATATAAACTTTTAGTACTGCTCATGTCATCCTCATTCACGCCCGAATACAATGCCCTTGCCCTTAGGAGTACCTATTTGTGCTGTATGATTGAAGGAAAGGTGAGATTTTAGGAAATCTCAGTAGCAATAACTTTTCATCATGTTAAATATGCAAAGCTATAGTCTGATACATGTAAAAATAAGCCATAAGAGCAAGAGCTTAAGCATATCCATGCTAAATTAACAGCAAGCTAGTACACGTTCCCTTAGTAAATAAATCATTAGTCGTGCACATCTAGGCAATTAGCTACTCTGCCATCTATCCACTGCATCATGGCCATGGAAATTTTCATAACATTCATGCAAGGAATTTTATATGTTCTCATGCCTATCTATGGCAACGTGGCACAAACAAACATGCAACAACAATACATAATAACAAAGAGGAAAAGAGTTACTACCTGATGTTCTTTCTTCCTTTTTACCTTATGTTTGTCCGTTTCCTTGATAACTCCTTATTGGGCTTGGGCGTGTGTCACGACCTGCCATTTATACAAAATTTATAGTGCATTACATTTACCTTATTTACAATTCCATAACTTAACTAGCTATTTCCCTAATTCCCGCTTAACCTAGGATCTAGTCTTATTCCTTATAAATTTTGAAAATTCATAACCTGATCTAGAAAACTCCAATTGAAGTTGTTCAACTATCTATTTAAAGCTCTTCCAATCATCTATCCATAAAAAATAATAACAGGTCATCATATTAGGCACACAGATACAGAATTTGAGCACAAAGACTACTGTTCATCTAATAAAAACTGGAACTTCCAATTTCCTTGCCTCAATTTTAAAAATTCATAACTTTCATTGTACACATCCAATTAATGTGTTCTAGGACTCATTTTAAAGCTTGAGATGTGTATTAAGTGATTTTTAAATTTTGTGGTCAGAAGAGACCATTTGCCTTAGTTTAGGTTTACCCAAATATCAGTACTCAAATCTGTAACTTTTTTGACTTTCGTGCCTAATGCTTCCAAAATTAGTGTTTCACTTGTACCCTACAAAATTTTTGCTTCTAAACACATTGGAACCATCAAAATAGACAAATTCCCACTCTTTCCTCATGCCCTGTTCAGAACAAAATTTCCCCAAATCCAACCACAATACACAATCAACTTCCAATCCTTACCAAAACATGTTAAACTCTTGCTCTATCATATATAAACCATTTACCATGCCATTTCTATGATATTAACATCATTAAAATATAAAAAAAAAAAGCATCTTAACCAAATCAGGGCAGCCAATAGAAAATCATGAAAACTTAACCAAATACTAAAATACTTGGTTCAAATCAAAGCCCATACTCACCTCTTTCCTTTTCTAGAGCTTATTCTTTATTCTTCCAATCTCTACACTTCTTGGGTAGAACCAAAATCCTCTTTTAACAAAACTAAAAACATAGAAATGTTGCTCTTGTTGAGATGAACAAGTTTTGTGAAGGCACTTTGAGCTAGAAATGGGGTTTTGGGGTAATTTTGCTTGAAATCTTCTTTCTCTCTCTTGGCTCTCTCAAAACCGACGTTGGGAGCTTGAAGATGAATCTGAAATTCTTTCCTTTCCTTGCTGGACGAAATGAAGAAGATGGAGGGATATTTTGGTGGTTAAATGATGCATTTAATTAAATGAAGTTTTGTTTTAATCCACCAATGATAAACCACCACATATACCCTTACTTTTTCCTTTTTATTGTTGACTAATTGGCAATTGTGCAGAACTTCCTTCCCTCTTCAGATTCAAGCATGTCCCCTCCCTCATTTTTGGGCTCAAATTGGGCTCTTGGGTGACCTAAATACGTGCTGGTCCAATTGCCCCCTAAAATGGATCCGAGAAGAGAAAATATAGATTTAAAGGATAACTATATCATGGTTTCAATTAATTAGATTTTGCCCAAATTTATACTTTAATCATCCTTAACTTTTGTCCATCAAAAGAACCTATTCCTCTCATAAAATCTCCCCATCATTATGATACTTAAATTAATCTTTCAAAATTTGGGATATTACATTATGAGGATGCATGAAGTTTCACAGAAAGGCAACATTCAATTTTCATGTTTTTTTTGAAAGCTATATATCCTTCTATAATATACTATTCTAATCTAATTTATAGATAAATAGAGAAACAATTTTTTAATCTTATTTATATGTCACATTATTAAATTTTTTTTATATGAGTGTACAACTTTACCATTCATTTATTATTCTGTTGACTTTATTCTTATAGATTATGATGTATGTTAAAAAGGGATAAAAATGAAAAGTTATTAAATTTTAAAATAGAGTTAATAAAACTGACAATGAGTCACTTCATTTCGTCTTGGTAGTCATTCTGGTCTTCTTGTTGATTTGGAAAATCTTTGGTGTGCAAGTGTAATATCTTAGTTTTTCTGCTAACTGAACTAAAAGCTAAATTGGTAATTATGAGAAGTGTGGAAGGCACACAGATAGAAAGTATAGAAATAGAGGATGCCATTGGATCGAAGGAATTATAATTAGCTAAGTCCTATGACCAAGGGTAAAATGGTCATTTAGTATAAAGACCATGGGCATATATGTCCAAGGGCAAAATGGTCATCAGGTATAAAAGGCCAAGGGCATAAATGTCCTTTAGATATAAATACTAAGGGCAATTATGGAATTTAGGAGAGAATAGTAAAAGGAAAGGTAGAATTGGAATTTTGAAAAAGTAGTAAGAAAAAAGTTAAGAGTATTTTGGTAATTAAGAAAATAAGGGCATTTTGGTAATTTGACAAAGTCAAAGTTGACCAAAATATCTGAAAAATTCACGGATGCCCAATAGATAGAGGAGAACTTGCTGATCAAAACTATGGATCTCGGATTTTTATTATTTAGCCTAGATTTTTATTTATAAAATTTTGAAGATTAGATGGCCAAAAATAATTGTTTAAGGTATCTGAAGACCTTAATCAGCTGAGTTCAGGATACAAGAAGATAAAGTGAATTTTATAGTATTTAATAAAATTGGTGGATAGAATCCGACAAAGGTGATTTCCCAAATCGGACAGAAAAAGGACCCGAAAACCTTCAAAAAGGAATTTTCTTTAAAAATTAATTACACACAATACGGGAAGCAATTTTAGGAACAGAAAGGGGATAGAGTATCAGTAAAAATTTTAGAAATTTCTAGTGCCCTAAAACCAAATTGCTTATCGGTAGTACGTTTTTCGGTATTTCGTCAGGGGCAAGGAACCTTGTTGAATTATGAGGATTTATAGGGGTATTTTGCGGATAAATGTTTTGTTATATGAGCAAGTGATATGTGGAGATGAAAAGAGGAAGAGAATATCTTCAAAAAAGTAGAGAAAGATTTATCAGGTAAAGTTACTTTTATCAGTGTAAGTTGTAACCGGATCAAGTAACCGGATAATACTTGATTCAATTAGTCTAACCAAATCATTAATGGGTAGTTATGAAATATCCATAATTTTACTGCTAACTGAAATAAATGCTAATCTGGTGATTATGAAAGGAATTAGAACCCAGAGATAGTTAGTGTATAAAGAGAGAAGCAAAATGGGCCAGAAGTCACAAAGTTAGGTTTGGCCTAATGGATGGAATTTTATAAGAACTTTAAAGTTAAGCGTGCCAGGGATAGGAGCAATTTCAGGATGGGTGACCCCCAGGGAAAGGACCCATATGTCATTTAACATAAAGATCAAGAACATAGGTCTTTAAGTGTGAAAGTAAGGGTAAAATGGGAATTATGAGAAATTTGAGAAAGTAAGGGCAAAATGGTAAATACTAGAAAATAGAAGGGAATTTTAGTCAATTAACAAAGTCAAAGTCAAAAGTCAACTGTTGAAAGAAAATTTACATATGCCCAATAGACAGAGCTCAACTCACAGATAACAATTGTGATTAACGGATTTTTCAGATTCGGACTAGATTTCTGCCTATATAATTTTGAAGGCAGAAAAGGGAAAATAATTATTTAAGGTATCAGGAGTTCTCAAAGATCAGAGACCAGAGTATGGAAAAATTCAGTGAATTTTATAGTATTTTATAAAATTATTGTCCAGTACATGATAAAGACGATTTTTCCGAAAAAGAGGAAAAAGACCCAAAAATCCCCGAAATATAATTTATTTCAAAAATTAATTTTGGACAATCTAGAGGGCATTTTGGGAAAAGAAAAAGGGCTAGAGTGTCAGTGAAAAATGGAGAAATTTTAAGGCCCTAAAAATATTTTGCCCTCCGATTGCACGTTTTCAGGGGTTTTGGACAAGATAAAATAACCCTGTAAAATTTTGAGGAAATCAAAGGGTATTTTGGGGATAATAATTTTACCATATTCAAGAGGAAAATATGGAGATTAAATGACGAACAAAACATCTTCACAAAAGTAGAAAAAGATTTGTCGGAATAAAGTTATGTTTACCGATAAAAAGTGTAATCGGTAAAAGTTACTGAAAGGGATTCAGTTTGGTTAGCCAAACTAGATTTTTATCCCTTATTTACAGCAATTATGATCACTTTTAATGAGCCCATGAGAAGCAAACAAATGTTGGAGTGGTGGCTAAATCTCCACCTTTAGATTAAACTTAGCTAGTAAAAATTCATCTTAACCATTCATCTTTTATGAAGCATTTTATAAAAGCTTTCTTCTCTCCATTTCCATTCCATTTGGCCGAAATTTTTCCAGCTGCAAAAGAGAAGAGAGAAGATGCCATTCCAAGCAAGATGAAGAGGAGAAAAGCTTGAGAAAATCAAAGGTAAGAGATGGAAGCACTTGAAACTACACATGATTATCTTCCTTGTGATCTTCTCTACAACTTCCATGGATTGGAATTTTGATTTGGTCTCTCTTTCTCAAGTTTGATACTTAGGGTTCATTAGAGAAAAAGTTAGAAAGAGATGGGTTTAGAGCTCTTGATTGGTTACAAAAGTCTCCTTGTGATGTAAGGAGCGTGTTGATATATATATATATATATATTGTTGTTGTTGGATCTTGTTTTTGAATTTTGTAAAATTTGGGATGATGAACTTTTAGGGGAGATGCTGCCCAAAATTTTTACTTGATATGGGAGAGTTAAATTCAAGCTATACCATCCATGAAAATGAATTTGAGATCAAGAATATGATGGTATAAATGTTAGAAGTTGGAAAAATCATGTTGATGGTATTTATAGAGATGTCTCGGCCAAGTCCGGAATTTGATGAAGGAGTGTTGTTTTGATGATTTTGATGCTTCCAATGGGTTCAAAATGAGTTTTTGTGTAGGGTAAAAGTGACCACAAGTTTAGGGAAGCATTCAAAAATATTAAAGACAAGTTTAAATTCTTAAGGCTTATAAAGTTCAAGGGGATGTTTAAGGGAGATTTACATTGATTTTTGCCTTATAAATGGCTTGTTTTTCATGGCCATAATGTTGTCAATTGTGTAAGCAAAAGTTTGGTGAAAGGAATTAGTTCCTCAAGTGGTCAAGAGAGCATTCAAGCAAAAGAAAAATTAAGAGCTAAATGTAGCAAGACCATCTAACTCTAATCTAAATTATTATGAAAATTCTTTTGAATGATGCATGACTTAATTTGATATTTATGATGATGAAAGTGTGGATGTGTGCATGTTTATGCTATGGCCATATGCATTTATGTGTTTCATGTTGCACTTTTATTAATCCACATTTATATAGAAAGTTGTCATGCATTTTATGAAGTATGTTAGATAGTTTTGCTATTGAGATTTTCAAAAATCTCATTCTCCTCCACTAACCATTTTTAGGTGGAAGCTCATCAAAGGGTAAGGAGAAAGTAAATGATGCTTGAAGCAAGATTTGTATATGTTTATGATTATGGTTTGGCAATGTAACTTAATGTTATTTTGGTTAAGGATTGTTATGTAATATGTAACCTAAACTCATGCATGTTTGATTGTTATGAAGTAGCTAATGTATGCTTTAGGAATTCTCAATTGCATGGTTTATCATGAACAAAAGAGGCTTAGAAGTTAGTATGTCAAATTATGAAGTTAGAAAGTAACAAGCTTGACTAATTGGTAAATGTAAAGTTGGTCAAGCCCCATATTATGATCTATCGTGAAATAGAGCAAATTGACTCCAAATGAATTGAAATTTTTCAGAAAAATATTTCACATTACAAGCTTTAAAACAAGCCAAAGATCATTGGGATCGGAGTTCTGTACAGAGAGTTATGACCCTCCAAAGTTGGTGAAAAATCACAGAAAAACCTAGAAAAATGGAAAATTTACCATTTGAACAGTACATATTTGCGTGATAAACTGTACCAATTGGGAAAGTTTCTGATCCAAGGATAATAAAGGATTTTATAAGCTTCAAATAGGAACTGGAACCACTAAATTTCAATTTTTCTAAAATTAGTTATGAATTTTCAAAGTTGGTCCAAAAAGCTGTAAATAGTAACTTTAAAACTTGAAATTTTTTTTATCTTGATTTCTTTGGACCTTTTAAGTTAATTAGGCTTCAAAGTGGTTCCATATCTTTAAAATCGGTGCTAAAGGGGTGATTAAGGTGTGTTACAAGTTACAAGCATTAAATGCTACCTTTAACCAACCAACAAGAAGATGATGCATGACTAAATCTTAGCCCTTAAGATCAAAACTTGATTTCCAAGAAACCATCCCAACCACCCATTCTTTTATACAAGATTAATATAAGCCAATTTCTTCTCTCTTCCTCTCATTCCTCTCATTTGGCAGGTTTCTCTTCCCCTCCCAAGAGCCAAAGTTGACGCCATTTTTGGAGCTTCAAGAGGAGAAGAAAAGCTTCACACATACAAGGTAACAAGCTCAAGCAACCAAATCTATACATTTTCTTAATCCTTGCAACCTCTTCTACATTTCTATCTATTTAGTTTTTTGATTAAATCCCTCTTTTGGAAGATTGAAAGTTAGGGTTTTAAAGTATGAAAGTAAGGAGAGGGATTTAGAGGTAGCAGATGGTTGCAAAACACTCCTTGTGTGTTAAGGAGTAATTTGATGTATATGTTTGTTTGATTTGGTTGTTGTGTGAAATTTTGGGAAGCTCAAAGTTTAGGGGAGATGCTATCCAAATGTCTATTTGATAGGGAAGAGTAAAGAATTGTATTTGAATTAGATATTTCATGGAAAGTGGTTTGGAATCAAGAATAGGCAAGTATAAATGATAAAAGCTTGAAAAATCATTTTGTTCTTCCTATTTGTAATTTTCGGCCATATCTGGAAATGGAGGAAGGAGTGTGATTTTCATGCTTCCAATAGCTTTAGAATGAAAAATTGTGTAGGGTAAAAGTGAGAAAAGGATTTGGAAAGCATTTGAAATCATAAGAACAAGTTTTAAAATTTTAGGGTTCTTAAAAGAGCAATAAAGGGTATATTGCGTTTTTATAGTTCTCTTGCATTGTTGATGGCTTGAAAATGATAAGTATGTTATTATATGATGTTTAGTAAGTTAAGATACCAAAGAGTTCATTGGGAAAGTTCATCAAGAATGCTTTTGAGTCTAAAGAAAGCTAAAGGAACAAGGTAGCAAAATAGCTAACTTTGAACTAATGCTTTTATGAACTTGCTTGGTGAATGATGCATGATTTTGTGGTGATTAAACTTAATATTATGTGTTTGATATGTGACTTTGATTGTTATGGCCATATGGATGATATCATATAGTTGAACATGTCACATGTAGCTTGATCATACACACATTTTGAAAGCATACCATGCACATTCACAAGTTTGTTAGTTAGTTTTGCTACTGGGATTTCCAAAAATCTCATTATTCTCCACTAACCATTTTAGGTGCAAGCACAAGTAAGGGTAAGAGCAAAGTGATTGATGCTTAAAGAGAGCATGATGTTATGCTTTTGCTTGTGGAAGTTGTATATTATGTTTGGATTTTATGTTAAGTGGTGATGTAGTCATGTAAATATAAACCTCTACTTGATAAATGAGTAGCCATATGTCAATGCATGCATGAACATGTACTAATTTCTTAATTAAGTAACCATGCAATGCAAGAGGTTGGTCTTAACAAAAGAGGTTTTTAAAAAAGAGATAAACATGACAAGGTTTTCAACTAAGGGGTTCCAAAACCCTCAAATCTGCACGCTGTTTGAGTGGCAAGGAAAAGTAGTAAACGAAGTCCACTTAAATACTACACATTCCAAGCTTTAAAATGAACAAAAGTTTGCTAAATTTGGATGTGTAGATAGAAAGTTATGATCTTCCAAAGTTAAGGAATAAATCTGGAAAAATGAAAAGTGACCATTTGAATCGTACATTTTCACACTGTATCAAATGGGTAAGTATTTGGACCAATGGTATTTTTCCCCTGTATATCACTTTATAAGCTTCAAATAGAAATTGGAACCACTCAATATGGATTTTTCTAGAATTAGTTATGAATTTTCAAATTTGGGCCAGAAATTGGGAAAATTGACCAAAGGAATAGTAACTTGTTTTTGAAATTTTCAATTGCACTTCTTTGGTCAATTTGAGTTATCTAAGGTCCTAAAGTGGTTTTAAGTGATCTACTATGAAGCTTATGGGGGTAAATAAAGAGTGTCACAGCAAGGGCATGGATTTTGGTGTAGATTAAAGTGAGGTTTGAAGTTTGGAAGAGGTTTTAGCTTTATATCTTGGTTCTTCTCTCCATTCTCCTCCCTACTATAGAAGACACATTTTACTTTCATTTTCTTGCCTTTTTATGATGGCGCTTAATTGTGTATGAAACCTTTCAACCTTGGGGAAATCCGAATCCACAGTGTAACTTGCCTGCATCATCAAGGCATAGTAAATGTTTAGGTTGCTTGGATAGTAATTGTTTAGACTTGATGAGAAACTTAAATTGGATAGTGCATTCAATGATGCCTTCAAAGTGAGGGATATGATTGGCCTCAGTTTGGACGAGTTTAGTTCGAGGGCTCCCTTTCTTCTTGCATTTCCTCTTAAATTTTTTGGGGGTTTTAGTGGGAAGGAAGGAGGTGGAAATGGAGAAATAAAATGGGGAAGATAGGGTTTAACTAGATCAATATTAGGGCTCCAAGGAAGGGAATGCGGTACAAAGGTTAGTAGGGTTAAGGTTTTGGAGGATTTGACTTTGAGATTAAAAATACTATTCAAGAAGAAATAGGCCCAATCCATGAAACTATTGGTTATTGTATTAAAGAAGATGAGGGAGGGGTCATGTTAAGGAAGCAAAACATAGCATTCAACTGAGTTATTGATGGACTCTATTATTATATAGATTGAATCACCATGTTGCTTCATTGGACTTGAATCATGCCTATCAAGCTTCAAAGATAAATTTAGCAGTAACTTTAGAGCAAAAGGGAACCATTTTAATTTTAATATAGATTTGAGTGTAAACCAATCCAACTTAAATGAACAAGATCATATATTCCATAATTTATACATACCTATATAAATACAACAATTATTTATAACTACAGTGTATTTTGCTTGAATATTATTGGATAATGATGGTGTATTAGTTAAGTTTGAGCATCTTATTTCAAAATGTCATACTATAGGTCAATAGTATTCTCAAGTTTGCTAAAATTGAACTTGCTTTTGACATCATGTATTATAACCTAAATAATAGAGCACAATATGATTGATAAATGGAGCACTAAAATCCCTTAGAAAATTAACAAACCCATCAAATACACCGTAAACTAAAACACATGGATAATAAAAAATGAAACACAGTCCAAAAAATCCAATAATAGAGAGTGAAATACAATGGCCCAACCATATAAGCCAACCTGAAGCATACTTCAATTAAGACTTGTACTTGCAGATTTTGATATGTACTTGGAGAAGATGCAAAACCAAAGGACCAAATATACTCACCCGCAAAGTCTTCTGGTACCCTATCCTGCAAGTATGTAGACTTAGCATGCTTTAGCCAAGCTACATAAAACTCATGTCCTTCTTGAATAGTAAACATCTCTATTTCTATAGTAATGTAATCCAAGATATGTGTAGCTAAGCCAAACGGACTGATCATATCAACTACTGGATCAACTTTCCTTGCTTCTCCTTGATTTACTTTGGGCTCATAGTATAAAGGGACATAGGCCGGAAGACTATCTTTGTACATATGCCTAGTTGGTTGACTCACCTTAATGCTCATCTTTACTTTTTCTGAGCAAAGAGCATCAAATAATTCACAACTAAAGCTTGTGGGGGTCCATGTACATTATAAAGCAACTTAACTCTGACATAATTCACCATTTTAAATTAATATATGTTCTTGATTTTCTCTGTTAAATAAGAAGAGAACTAGGGCTGAGCAAGATGCTCGTAGCCCGTTGAGCCTGCCTAAACCCAGAGAAAAAACCCTGAATTTAGCCCGCCCGGTGTTGAACCTTCACGGGCGGGCTGAAACCCACACATTATATATATAAATGGGATGGGCTATGAGTATGCTAACGGGCTGCCCGTACCCACCCATTTACTATTTGTTTTAAATCTCTTATTCCAATTCCTTTCCCTTTTATTCTCTTTGTCTGTTATTTGCCCTAGCCTCCAGCATCCGACCGCATCTTCTTCTTCTTCTGTCTTTTGAGTTGACGCTTCTTCCTTTTTCAACTCTTTTCCTCCTCCTCCGTTTTCCCTCCACCATCCCTCTCTTTCTCCACTCTAGGGTCTCTCTCTTCTCCCCCTTCATCACACTTTTTAAGTTCTTGCTCCTCGATTTTGCTTCTTGGATTTTAGTGAGGGTCATGGAATTGGCAATGGTTGAGAGAACAGAGCTATCGGAGGAGATGCGATCTTAGAGCTTGCCGGTGAAAAGGTTGATTGAGAATGGTGGGGTGAGGAATTGGTGAAGAAGCCTAAGGTTGAAGAAGCAGCTGCTACTGCTGCATCTAGCAGGGAGTTGAAGAGAGTGGTGGAGATTGTGCTAGTTTTGTCCACGATGGCTGCAATGCGAGGTGAGAAGAAGCCCACTGATGTGGAGATTGAGTTGATGAAGGAGGCAAGGATGAAGTTGGTGGAGTTGTGTCAAGAAATGGCCCCCAAGGATATTGTGGTGCCTTCATCTTCATGTCCTCCATCTGTTGCTTTGATCTTCATCTTCGCTTTCACCGTAACTGCTTGGAGGAGAATGGCGACAGCGTCAATTGGCTGATCGGATCCATCAAGGAGCTCAAGCTCTGCCTTAATTCCAATGATCGAGACTTCTAGTGGCACATAAGTACTGTGCGGACGTGGGTGAGCCTACTATCACCGATGAGAACACCTGCACTGAGCCACCGGTGGATTCGACGGTGCTTCATGTTGTTCAGGTACTATTAATGCTCTTTCTCTCATCAATCAATACACCTCTAAACATTGATCTTGAAAAAAAATTGTTGATGATCTCTGTACGTGCATGCGTGTTGACTCAATTACTTTGAGATGTTTCCTAGGGAATCTAATTTAGTAAAAATGATGAAGACTCTGTTGGGATTAGAACATACACACAACAGAATTAAAAATTTTTCCGACCCCATATGGATCTGTCAAAGGCATTTAGATCGAGGAGATAGATCAATACCTTTTGCATTTGGAATTCTAAACTCCCCTTGCGTTTGGATCTCTTCATGTTTCACAACCTTCTGTGTTCTTGATTTTGATCATAAGGAGTCAACGATTTTGATTACCTCCTTCTACTGGTATCCTCGCGAGCAGATTCCAACAATGGCAGCGTGCTAGCACCTTTCATGTTTCACTCTCTCTAAGATTTATGTGGCTCACAATCAAATTCGAATTCTGAATGGGATGCGTCCACTGTTCATGAGTACTCATACTTATAGAACTCATGGAGTGCATCATAATCCAAGATTAATCTTTTATTAATCTTGAAAATCCGAATTTGAATTTCAAAAAAGATATTCAATATCAATCTTTATTAATCTCAAAATTTGAAATCCAAATGATATCCAAGATTAATCTTTATTAAACTTGAAATTCGAATTGCAAAAGATATTCAAGATTAATCTTTATTAATCTTGAAATTTGAATTTCAAAAGATAATGTGCAAATTAATCTTTATTAATCTTGAAATTCGAATTCAAAAGATATTCAAGATTAATTTTAATAATCTTGAAATTCAAATCTGAAATTTCAAAATATGAAATTCAAATTTTGCAATCTTTGATTTGGATTAATTTGGTCTGATCAAATCATATCCATTTAATTAATCCAAATAATGAGCCAATGAATTTAATTCATCTTTATAAATTAAATCAATGTTAGTTATTTAATTTATCAAATAAATTAAATATTAAAACTAATATACATTAACATTATCAACATAATATTAATTAAATTTCGAATTTATATATATATACACATATATATAATTCGAATAAACCCTAAAATTAAAGCTCATGTTAGACTGTTCTTGGGTGTAACCCTATAGGCCCATATGAAGTTGGCAGTGGGTTAAATTCAACAATAGCCCACAAGTTGTAAGTGGCCTCTAACAAGTTGTAAGTGCCTACGATTTTGACCTGTATCTCCATACCTTATCAAAATCATACTGGTCTTACTTTATTTATGCTCCCACAATGACAACCAACCATGGACATTCAAGATAATATTCATAATTCGTCTATGGATGCAATTATCATAATAAACATGCAAAAATATGATAATTAAATGGAAAGAATACATTAAATAAATAATATGTGAGGTACAATGATTGGCCCCTAGGGCACAATTTCTAACAGATTCAGTAAAAACAATGAAGATTTTCCTATCAGTATGGTTGTTGAGAATTTTCCCATCACTATTACTTTGAGATGTTTCCTATTGAATCTGATTCAGTAAAAACGATGAAGATTTTGATGTGAGATGGTGTCTTTGTTTGTCTTTGTCAAAGAAAACTTGGCTTGTTTTTCAACAACTTGTACGGGTTGCCCATTTATTCTTAGCCCGTGTCAGAATTGTTTAAACGGGTTGAGGCACGGGTACAGGCAAGTCCGTACCCGTGAAACCTTAAAAGGGCGAGTAACGAGTTACGGTACGGGCTGCCCAACCCACCCATTGCTCACCCCTAAAGAGAACAAGTGGAACAATCTCATTCCTGACAATCTCTTTTATGTAAGCAAGATTACTTTATGGTTACTTTACCCGTAAATTTTCTTCCCAAAATGCTTTTCAAGGATTTTCTAATCACTTGACCAATTTAGTGTTCTTAAAAATTTCTATAATTACGTTGCTCTTACTATCATTTTTCCTTCCTCAATTCCCATTTCAGATGCATCGTTAATTAATTTCCGATGAAAACCCCTTCTCGGGGTTTTTCTAGGCCTTTTTCTTTTGATCTGACAAACTAGTTATGACTTTTTCTTGAAATCAATTTTTTAAAATAATAGAATTTCTGAGTTATTTTCTTTTACTTTAAAAGCAGATGTCTAATGCCTATGAGTATTTTAAATAATTCTATATGGCAAATCATTTTATTACTTTAAAACTCCCGAAAGAGTATTTTTGTTATTTTAACTTAAACCAGGCCTCAATTACTGATCAGTGAATATTTCTCTATCTTTTGGGACCCTGTGAAATTTTCTAATTATTTTAGTCAAACTTTGACTAAAACACCCTTTGACTTTTTTCAATTTACCAAACTGCCCTTTAATTTAAAAAATGGCAATTTAATTTCTAAAGTTCTACCTTTTGTGGGCTGAGGAGAAGAGTTTGGGCTAGAGATGAAAGAAATGACGAAACTTCACTTTTGGATTTAAGATGATAAAACCAAATTAAACATGAGAAGTCATCTACAAAGGATACATATAATACCTAGAGCCATTTACAGACACTGTAGGGGAAGGATCCTAGACAAACTGTAGGTAAAGTAGAATGATGCTGTGATGATGGAGAAGGGAAGCGATGGCTTTTGCTGGAATGACAAGCATGACACTAGTGATGAGATTTCTTGGAAACAACTGGAAGAGAGTTTATACAACTGAGGACTTGTTAAACAATGCATAAAGCTGGATGACCGAGGCATTGATGCCATTGTTCTACTGAGGAACGAGCAGAGGAGTGGATGGGTGACTGGATATAATCTCCTGAGACTTGGTTCCCGAAGTAGAAGCTTCTTTGTGCGTTCATCCTCCATACAAAGATAACCAGCATGAAACTCAGAAAAAATCATTGTCAATTAGGGCCGGTTGGGAAAACGATGAAGAAATGTTTTTACATGAAAGAAAGTGGAAAATTTCTTACCCAAACTACCTCAATGTAAAACTGATTAACCGAGAGTAAGTTCTTATTGACTTCCGCGAAAATGTAAAAGATGGGTGAGAAAATGTTTGCCAGATGAATTTGGGAATGTGCCGGAACCATTAATTGTAATATGCATTTATGAACCAGTGCTGACACGAAAAGGTTCATTCCCCTGTATGAGTACTAACGAGGGTCATCCTTGGAAGAGTATTCAAAGTAGTGGGAGTGACACTACAAAAAAAACTGATTATTCCTGCGGATTTACCTGCGGATTTTGGTTAAAAATCCGCAGGAAAACATTTTCCTTCGGATTTTCCTGCGGATTTTAATCCGCAGGTATAAGGTTCGTAGAAATTTATTTTCCTGCGGATTTCAAATCCGCAGGTAATTACCTACGGATTTTCCTGCGGATTTTTCCGCAGGTAATTACGTGCGGATTTTCCTGCGGAGTTTTCCGCAGGTAAAATCGGTAGGAAAATCCGCAGGTAAAAATACGCAGGAAAATTCGCAGGTAAAAATCCGCAGGAAAATCCGCAGGTAAAAATTCGCAGGAAAATCCCCATAAAATC
>JANTPZ010102576.1:0-11885 GCA_025593235.1 Vachellia pachyceras
AAAAAAATATGGGCCCATTTTATGTGAAAATATTTGAATTTTGAAAAAAAACACGGTTCAAGGAATGCAAATTAAAAACTGAGTGACAGTTGATGTTTCCATTCAATTCTAATTCCAAACTAAGTCACAGTGAATGTTTTCATTCAAATATAAGAGATTTAAATGTTTAATTCCTTAAACACTAATCATGTTGAAAAAATATGGGCCCTTTTTTATGTGAAAATATTTAAATTTTTAAAAAATAACACAATTTAAGGAATCTTAATTAGAAATGAGTAACAGTGTATGTTTCCATTCAATTCTAATAGAGTTAAATGTTTAAATCCTTAAACACTAATCTTGTTCAAAAAATATCGGACCTTTTTTATATGAAAAAATTTGAATTTTGAAAAAAGCAACACCATTTAAGGAATCTTAATTCAAATTGAATCACAGTAGATGTTTCCATTCAAATCTAGGAGACTTAAATGTTTAATTCTTTAAACACTTATATTGTTGAGAAGTATATGGGCCCTTTTTTATATGAAAATATTTGAATTTTGAAAAAACGACATGATTTAAGGAATCCTAATTAAAAACTAAGTCACAGTAGATGTTCCATCCAATTCTAAAAGAGTTAAATGTTTAATTCATTAAAAACTAATCTTCTTGAAAAAATATGGGCCATTCTTTATGTGAAAATTTTGAATTTTGAAAAAAAAAACACGATTTAAAGAATCCTGATTAAATACTGAGTCACAGAGGATGTTTCCATTCAATTCTAATGGAGTTAAATGTTTAATTCCATAAACACTAATCTTGTTAAAAAATATGGGCCCTTTTTTATGTGAAAATACTTGAATTTTGAAGAAAACAACACGGTTTAAAGAATGCTAATTAAAAACTTAGTGAAAGTTGATGTTTCCATTCAATTCTAATTGAGTTAAATGTTTAATTCCTTAAACACTAATCTTGTTGAAAAAAATATTGGCCCTTTTTTATGTGAAAATATTTGAATTTTATAAAAAACAACACATTTAAGAAATCCTAATTAAAAACTGAGTCACAGTTGATGCTTCCATTCAATTGTAAGAGAGTTAAATGTTTAATTCCTTAAACACTAATCTTGTTAAAAAAATATCGATCCTTTTTTATGTGAAAATATTTGAATTTTGAAAAAAACAACTGCATTTACGGAGTACTAATTTCAAACTGAGTCACCGTGGATGTTTTCATTCAAATCTAAGAGAGTTAAATGTTTAATTCCTTAAACACTAATATTGTTGACAAGTATATGGGCCCTTTTTTTATGAAAATTTTTGAATTTTGAAAAAAATAACATGATTTAAGGAATCCTAATTAAAAACAGAGTCGCAGTGGATGTTTTGATTCAATTCTAATAGAGTTAAAAGTTTAACTCCTTAAACACTAATCTTGTTGAAAAATATGGGCCATTTTTATGTGAAAATATTTGAATTTTGAAAAAACAGTACGATTTATGGAATGCTAATTAAAAATGAGTCACAGTTGATGTTTTAATTCAATTCTAATTGAGTTAAATGTTTAATTTCATTAACACGAATCTTGTGGAAAAAATTTGGGCCTTTTTTATGTGAAAATATTTGATTTTTGAAAAAGACAAAACAATTTAAAGAATTCTAATTAAAAACTGAGTCACAATAGATGTTTCAATTCAATTCTAATAGAGTTAAATATTTATTTCCTTAAACACTAATCTTGTTAAAAAAATATAGGCCCATTTTATGCGTAAATATTTGAATTTAAAAAAAAACACAGTTTAAGGAATGCTAATTAAAAACTGAGTGACAGTTTAAGGAATCCGAATAAAAAGCTTAATCACGATGCAAGTTTTCATTCAAATTTAACAGATTTAAATGTTTAATTCCTTAAACACTAATCATGTTGAAAAATATGAGCCATTTTTTATGTGAAAATATTTGAATATTGAAAAAAAATAACACGATATAAGGAATCCTAATTTCAAACTGAGTCACAGTGGATGTTTCCGATCAAATCTAAGAGGGTTAAATGTTTAATTCCTTGAACACTAATCTTGTTGAAAAAATATGGGCCCTTTTTTATGTGAAAATATTTGAATTTTGAAAAAAAGAACACGATTTAATGAATCCTAATTCCAAATTGAGTCACAGTGGATGTTTCCGTTTAAATCTAACAGAGTTAAATATTTAATTCCTTAATCACTAATATTATTGAAAAGTATATGGCCCTTTTCTATATGGAAATATTGGAATTTAAAAAAAACAACATGATTTAAGGAATCCTAATTAAAAACTGAGTCACAGTAGATGTTCCATTCAATTCTAAGAGAGTTAAATGTTTAATTCCTTAAAGACTAATCTTGTTGAAAAAATATGGGCCCTTTTTTATGTGAAAAAATTTTACTTTTTAAAAATAACAAGATTTAAACAATCCTTTTTATAAAATGTATTACAGTGGATGTTTCCATTACACTCTAACAGAGTTAAATCATTTTTATTCCTTAAATACTAATCTTGTTGAAAAAATATGGGCCCTTTTTTATGTGAAAATATTTGAATTTTGAAAAAAAACAACAGGATTTAAGGAATCATAATAAAAAAATGAGTCACAGTGCAAGTTATAATTCAAATTTAAGAGATTTAAATGTCTAATTTCTTAAACACTAATCTTGTTGAAAAAATAAGGGCATTTTTATGTGAAAATATTTGAATTTTGAAAAAAATAACACAACTTAAGGAATCCGAATTCCAAATTGAGTCACAGTGGATGTTTCCGTTCAAATCTAAGAGAGTTAAATGTTTAATTCCTTAAACACTAATCTTGTTGAAAAAATATGGGCCCTTTTTTATGTGAAAATATTTGAATTTTGAAAAAAATTACACGATTTAATGAATCCTAATTCCAAACTGAGTCACAGTGGATGTTTCTGTTCGAATCTAAGAGAGTTAAATGTTTAATTCCTTAAACACTAATCTTGTTGAAAAAATATGGGCCCTTTTTTATGTGAAAATATTTGAATTTTGAAAAAAATTACACGATTTAATGAATCCTAATTCCAAACTGAGTCACAGTGGATGTTTCTGTTCGAATCTAAGAGAGTTAAATGTTTAATTCCTTAAACACTAATCTTGTTGAAAAAATATGGGCCCTTTTTTATGTGAAAATATTTGAATTTTGAAAAAAATTACACGATTTAATGAATCCTAATTCCAAACTGAGTCACAGTGGATGTTTCTGTTCGAATCTAAGAGAGTTAAATGTTTAATTCCTTAAACACTAATCTTGTTGAAAAAATATGGGCCCTTTTTTATGTGAAAATATTTGAATTTTGAAAAAAATTACACGATTTAATGAATCCTAATTCCAAACTGAGTCACAGTGGATGTTTCCGTTCAAATCTAAGAGAGTTAAATGTTTAATTCCTTAAAAACTGATCTTGTTAAAAAATATGGGCCCTTTTTCATGTGAAAATTTTTTAATTTTGAAAAAAACATGATTTAAGGAATCCTAATTAAAAACTGACTCACAGTGGATGGTTCCATTCAATTCTAATAGAGTTAAATGTTTAATTCCTTAAACACTAATCTTGTTAAAAAAATATCGGACCTTTTTATGTGAAAATTTTTGAATTTTGAAAAAAACACGATTTAACGAATCCGAATAAAAAACTTTGTCACGGTGCAAGTTTTCATTCAAATTTAACATATTTAAATGCTTAATTCCTTAAACACAATCATGTTGAAAAAATATGGGCCCTTTTTTATGTGAAAATATTTGAATTTTGGAAAAAATAACAAAATTTAATGAATCCTAATTCCAGACTGAGTCACAGTGGATGTTTACGTTCAAATCTAAGAGAGTTAATTGTTTAATTCCTTAAACACTAATATTGTTGAAAAGTATATGGCCCTTTTTATATGGAAATATTTGAATTTAAAAAAAAACACGATTTAAGGAATCTTAATTAAAAACTGAGTCATAGTAGATGTTCCATTCAATTCTAAGAGAGTTAAATGTTTAATTCCTTAAACACTAATCTTGTTGAAAAAATATGGGCATTTTTATTGTGAAAATAATTTACTTTTTAAAAAAAAAGATTTAAAAAATCCGTTTTAAAAAATGTATTACAATGGATGTTTCCATTCAACTCTAACAGAGTTAAATATTTTATTCCTTAAGCACTAATCTTATTAAAAAAATACCGGCCCTTTTTATGTGAAAATACTTGAATTTTGAAAAAAACAACACCGTTTAAGGAATGCTAATTAAAAACTGAGTTACAATTGATGTTTCCATTCAATTCTAATTGAGCTAAATGTTTAATTCCTTAAACACTAATATTATTTAAAAAATGTTGGCCCTTATTATGTGAAAATATTTGAATTTTAAAAAAAAATAACACTTTTAAGGAATCCTAATTAAAAACTGAGTCACAGTTGATGTTTCCATTCAATTCTAAAAGAGTTAAATGTTTATTTCTTTAAACACTAATCTTGTTAAAAAAATATCGGTCATTTTTTATGTAAAAATATTTGAATTTTGGAAAAAACAACAGCATTTAAGAATCCTAATTCCAAACTGACTCCCAGTGGATGTTTCCTTTCAAATCTAAGAGAGTTAAATGTTTAATTCCTTAAACACTAATAATGATGAAAAGTATATGGGCCCTTTTTTATATGAAAATTTTTGAATTTTGAAAAAAAGACAACACGATTTAATGAATCCTAATTAAAAACTGAGTCACAGTTGATGTTCCATTCAATTCTAAGAGAGTTAAATGTTTAATTCCTTAAACACTAATCTTGTTGAAAAAATATGGGCCCTTTTTTATGTGGAATTTTTTTAATTTTGAAAAAAACACGATTGAAGGAATCCTAATTAAAAATAGAGTCACACTGGATGCTTCCATTCAATTCAAAGAGAGTTAAATGTTTAATTCCATAAAAACTAATCTTGTTAAAAAATATGGGCCCTTTTTTAAGTGAAAATTTTTGAATTTTAAAAATAAACAAGATTTAATTTTATGTGAAAATATTTGAATTTTGAAAAAACAACAGTATTTAAGGAATCATAATCAAAAAATGAGTCACAGTGCAAGTTATGATTCAAATTAAGAGATTTAAATGTTTAATTCCTTAAGCACTAATCTTGTTGAAAAATAAGGGTACTTTTATGTGAAAATATTTGAATTTTGAAAAAAATAACACAACTTAAGGAATCCTAATTCCAAACTGAGTCATAGTTGATGTTTCCGCTCAAATCTAAGAGGGTGAAATGTTTAATTCCTTAAACACTAATCTTGTTGAGAAAATATGGTCCCGTTTTCATGTGAAAATTTTTAATTTTGAAAAAAAACAAGAGTTAAGGAATCCTAATTAAAAACTGACTCACAGTGAATGGTTCCATTCAATTCTAAGAGAGTTAAATGTTTAACTCCTTAAACACTAATCTTGTTGAAAAAAATAGCGGACCTTTTTTATGTAAAAATTTTTGAATTTTGAAAAAAAACAACACGATTTAAGGAATACTAATTAAAAACTGAGTTATCGTAGATGTTCCATTCAATTCTAAGAGAGTTAAATGTTGAATTCCTTAAAAACTAATCTTGTTAAAAAATATGGGCCCTTTTTCATGTGAAAATTTTTTAATTTTAAAAAAACACGATTTAAGGAATCCTAATTAAAAACTAATTTACAGTGGATGGTTCCATTCAATTCTAATAGAGTTAAATGTTTAATTCCTTAAACACTAATCTTGTTGAAAAAAATATCGGACCTTTTTTATGTGAAAATTTTTGAATTTTGAAAAAAAAATGATTTAATGAATCCGAATAAAAAACTTTGTCACGGTGCAAGTTTTCATTCAAATTTAACAGATTTAAATGCTTAATTCCTTAAACATAATCATGTTGACAAAATATGGGCCCCTTTTTTATGTGAAAATATTTTATTTTTGGAAAAAATAACACGATTTATTGAATCCTAATTCCAAACTGAGTCACAGTGGATGTTTCCGTTCAAATCTAAGAGAGTTAAATGTTTAATTCCTTAAACACTAATATCGTTGAAAAGTATATGGCCCTTTTTATATGGAAATATTTGAATTTTGAAAAAAACAACATAATTTAAGGAATCCTAATTAAAAACTGAGCACAGTAGATGTTCCATTCAATTCTAAGAGTGTTAAATGTTTAAATACTTAAACACTAATCTTGTTGAAAAAATATGGGCCCTTTTTTATGTGAAAATATTTTAATTTTTAAAAAACAACAAGATTTAAAAAATCCTTTTTAAAAATTGTATTATAGTGGATGTTTCCCTTCAACTCTAACAGAGTTAAATGTTTTATTCCTTAAACACTAATCTTGTTGAAAAAAAATATCGGACCTTTTTTATGTGAAAATTTTTGAATTTTGAAAATGTGGAAATATTTGAATTTTGAAAAAAAAAACACGATTTAAGAAATGCTAATTCCAAACTGAGTCAAAGTGGATGTTTCCGTTCAAATCTTAGAGGGTTAAATGTTTAATTCCTTAAACACTAATCTTGTTGAAAAAATATGGGCACTTTTTTATGTGAAAATTTTTGAATTTTGAAAAAAAAAGTACGATTTAAGGAATCCTAATCTCAAACTGAGTCACAGTGGATGTTTCCGTTCAAATCTAATAGGGTTAAATGTTTAATTCCTTAAACACTAATCTTGTTGAAAAAATATGGGCCCCTTTTTTATGTGAAAATATTTTTATTTAAAAAAAAATAACATGATTTAATGAATCCTAATTCCAAACGGAGTCATAGTCGATGTTTCCATTCAAATCGAAGAGAGTTAAATGTTTAATTCCTCAAACACTAATATTGTTAAAAAGTATATGGGCCCCTTTTTATCTGGAACTATTTAAATTTTGAAAAAAAACAATACGATTTAAGGATTCCAAATTAAAAGCTGAGTCACGGTAGATGTTCCATTCAAGTCTAAGAGTGTTAAATGTTTAATTTCTTAAATACTAATCTTGTTGAAAAAATATAGGGCCTTTTTTATGTAAAAATATTTTATTTTTTAAATGTAAATTTAAAAAATCCTTTTTAAAAAATGTATCACAATGGATGTTTCCCTTCAACTCTAACTGAGTTAAATGTTTTAATCCTTAAACTTTAATCTTATTAAAAAAATACGGGCCCTTTTTTATATGAAAATATTTGAATTTTCAAAAAACAAAAGGATTTAAGGAATCATAATTAAAAAATGAGTCACAGTGCAAGTTTTCTTTGAAATTTAAGAGATTTAAATGTTTAATTCCTTAAACACTAATCTTGTTGAAAAAATAAGGGCCCTTTTATGTGAAAATATTTGAATTTTGAAAAAAGTAACACGATTTAAGGAATCCTAATTCCAAACTGAGTCACAGTGGATGTTTCTGTTCAATACCAAGAGAGTTAAATGTTTAATTCCTTAAAAACTAATCTTGTTCAAAAATACAGGCCCTTTTTCATGAGAACATTTTTTAATTTTGAAAAAAAAACACGATTTAAGGAATCCTAATTCAAAACTGACTCACAGTGGATGGTTCCATTCAATTCTAAG
The DNA here is from genome assembly GCA_025593235.1 of Vachellia pachyceras. Classification (NCBI taxonomy): domain Eukaryota; kingdom Viridiplantae; phylum Streptophyta; class Magnoliopsida; order Fabales; family Fabaceae; genus Vachellia; species Vachellia pachyceras. The sequence goes on from JANTPZ010102576.1 coordinate 7,582, forward strand.
CGAGTTAAATGTTTAATTCCTTAAACACTAATCTTGTTGAAAAAATATCGGACCTTTTTTATTTGAAAATTTTAGAATTTTGAAAAAAAACACCAATTAAGGAATCCAAATAAAAAACTTAGTCACAGTGCAAGTTTTCATTCAAATTTAACAGATTTAAATGTTTAATTCCTTAAACACAATCATGTTTAAAAAATATGGGCCTTTTTTATGTTAAAATATTTAAATTTTGAAAAAAAGAACACGATTTAATGAATCCTAATTCCAAATTGAGTCACAGTGGATGTTTACGTTCAAATCTAAGAGAGTTAAATGTTTTATTCCTTAAACACTAATATGGTTGAAAAGTATATGGCCCTTTGTTATATGGAAAAATTTGAATTTTGAAAAAAAAAACAACACGATTTAAAGAATCCTAATTAAAAACTGAGTCACGGTAGATGTTCAATTCAATTCTAAGAGTGTTAAATGTTTAATTCCTTAAACACTAATCTTGTTGAAAAAATATGGGCCCTTTTTATGTGAAAATATTTTAATTTTTTTAAAAAAACAAAATTTAAAAAATCCTTTTTAAAAAATGTATTACAGTGGATGTTTCCCTTCAACTCTAACAGAGTTAAATGTTTTCATCCTTAAACACTAATCTATTAAAAATATACGGGCCCTTTTTTATATGAAAATATTTGAATTTTCAAAAAAAACAAAAGGATTTAAGGAATGATAATTAAAAATAAGTCACAGTGCAAGTTATCTTTCAAATTTAAGAGATTTAAATGTTTAATTACTTAAACACTAATCTTCTTGAAAAAATAAGGGACCTTTTATATGAAAATATTTCAATTTTGAAAAAAATAACACGATTTAAGGAATCCTAATTCCAAACTGGGTCACAGTGGATGTTTCTGTTCAATACTAAGAGAGTTAAATGTTTAATTCCTTAAAAACTAATCTTGTTAAAAAATATGGGCCCTTTTTCATGTGAACATTTTTTAATTTTAAAAAAAAACACGATTTAAGGAATCTTAATTAAAACTGACTCACAATGGATGGTTCCATTCAATTCTATGAGAGTTAAATGTTTAATTCCTGAAACACTAATCTTGTTGAAAAAAATATCGGACCTTTTTTATGTGAAAATTTTTGAATTTTGAAAAAAAACACGATTTAAGGAATCCGAATAAAAAACTTAGTCACGGTACAAGTTTTCATTCAAATTTAACAGATTTAAATGCTTAATTCCTTAAACACAATCATGTTGAAAAAATATGGGCCCTTTTTTATGTGAAAATATTTAAATTTTGAAGAAAATAACTTGATTTAATGAATCCTAATTCCAAACTGAGTCACAGTGGATGTTTACGTTCAAATATAAGATAGTTAAATGTTTAATTCCTTACACACTAATAAGGTTGAAAAGTATATGGCCCTTTTTATATGGAAATATTTGAATTTTGAAAAAAAAATAACACAATTTAAGGAATCCTAATTAAAATCTGAGTCACAGTAGATTTTCCATTCAATTCTAAGAGTGTTAAATGTTTAATTCCTTAAACACTAATCTTTTTGAAAAAATATGGGCATTTTTTTATGTGAAAATATTTTACTTTTTAAAAAACAACAAGATTTAAAAAATCCTTTTTAAAAAATGTATTACAATGGATGTTTCCATTCAACTCTAACAGAGTTAAATATTTAATTCCTTAAACACTAATCTTATTAAAAAAGACGGGCCCTTTTTTATGTGAAAATATTTGAATTTTGAAAAAACAACAGGATTTAAGGAATCATAATCAAAAAATGAGTCACAGTGCAAGTTATGATTCAAATTTTAGGGATTTAAATGTTTAATTCCTTAAACACTAATCTTGTTTAAAAAAAAATAACACAGCTTAAGGAATCCTAATTCCAAACTGAGCCACAGTTGATGTTTCCGTTCAAATCTAAGAGGGTTAAATGTTTAATTCCTTAAACACTAATCTTGTTGACAAAAATATGGGCACTTTTTTGATGTGAAAATATTTGAATTTTGAAAAAAATAACACGATTTAAGGAATTCTAATTCCAAACTGAATCACAGTCGATGTTTTCGTTCAAATATAAGAGCGTTAAATGTTAAATTCCTTAAATATTAATATTATTGAAAAGTATATGGCCCTTTTTTATATGGAAATATTTGAATTTTGAAAAAAAACAACACGATTTAAGGAATCCTAATTAAAAACCGAGGCATCATAGATGTTCCATTCAATTCTAAGAGAGTTAAATGTTGAATTCTATAAAAACTAATCTTGTTAAAAAATATGGGCCCTTTTTCATGTGAAAATTTTTTAATTTTGAAAAAAAACACGATTTAAGGAATCCTAATTAAAGACTGACTCACAGTGGATGGTTCCATTCAATTCTAATAAAGTTAAATGTTTAATTCCTTAAACACTAATCTTGTTGAAAAAAATATCGGACCTTTTTTATGTGAAAATTTTTGAATTTTGAAAAAAAACAGGATTTAAGGTATCCGAGTAAAAAACTTAGTCACGGTGCAAGTTTTCATTCAAATTTAACAGATTTAAATGCTTAATTCCTTAAACACTAATCTTGGTTAAAAATAAGGGCCTCTTTATGTGAAAATATTTGAATTTTAAAAAAAATAACACGGTTTAAGGAATCCTAATTCCAAACTGAGTCACACTGGATGTTTCTATTCAAATCAAAGAGGGTTAAATGTTTAATTCCTTAAACACTAATATTGTTGAAAAAATATGGGCTCTTTTTTATGTGAAAATTTTTGAATTTTGAAAAAAAGCACGATTTAAGAAATCCTAATTCCAAACTGAGTCACAGTGGATGTTTCCATTCAAATCTAAGAGAGTTAAATGTTTAATTCTTTAAACACTAATATTGTTAAAAAGTGTAGGGGCCCGTTTATATATGGAACTATTTGGATTTTGAAAAAACAACACAATTAAAGGAATCCTAATTAAAAACTGAGTCACAGTAGATGTTCCATTCAATTGTAAGAGAGTTAAATGTTTAATTCCTTAAACACTAATCTTTTTGAAAAAATATGGGCATTTTTTTATGTGAAAATATTTTACTTTTTAAAAAACAAGATTTAAAAAAATCCTTTTTATAAAATGTATTATAGTGAATGGTTCCTTTCAACTCTAACAGAGTTAAATGTTTACTTCCTAAAGCACTACTCTTATTAAAAAAATACAGGCCTTTTTTTGTGAAAATATTTGAATTTTGAAAAAACAACAGGATTTAAGGAATCATAATTATAAACTGAGTCATAGTGGTAGTTTTCATTCAAATTGATAAGATTTAAATGTTTAATTCCTTAAACACTAATGTTGTTGAAAAAATCTGGGTCGTTTTTTATGTGAAAATATTTAAATTTTGATAAAAACAACACAATTAAAGCAATCCTAATTAAAAACTGAGTCACAGTTGATGTTTCCATTCAATTCTCATAGAGTTAAATGTTTAATTCCTTAAACATTAATCTTCTTGAAAAAATATGGGACCTTTTTTATGTGAAAATATTTGAATTTTAAAAAAACAACATGATTTAAGGAATCCTAATTAAAAAGTTGATGTTTCCATTCAATTTTAATAGAGTTAAATGTTTAATTCCTTAAACACTAATCATGTTGAAAAAATATCGGACCCTTTTTATGTGAAAATTTTTGAATTTTTAAAAAAACAACACGATTTAAGGAATCCTAATTCCAAACTGAGTCACAGTGCATGCTTCCGTTCAAATCTGAGAGAGTTAAATGTTTAATTCCTTAAACACTAATATTATTGAAAAGTATATGAGCCCTTTTTTATATGAAAATATTTGAATTTTTAAAAAAACCCGATTGAAGGAATCCAAATTAAAAACTGAGTCACGGTAGATGTTCTATTCAATTCTCAGAGAGTTAAATGTTTAATTCCTTAAACACTAATCTTGTTGAAAAAATATGGGCCATTTTTTATGTGAAAATATTTTAATTTTTTAAAAACGACATGATTTAAAAAAATCCTTTTCAAAAAATGTATTACAGTGCATGTTTCCATTTAACTAAAATTGAGTTAAATGTCTTATTCCTTAAACACTAATCTTAATGAAAAAATACGAGTCCTTTTTATGTGAGAATATTTAAATTTTTTTTAAAAAAAAAGATTCAAGGAATCCTAATAAAAAATAGAGTCACAGTTGATGTTTCCATTAAATTCTAATAGAGTTAAATGTTTAATTCGTTAAACACTAATCTTGTTGAAAAAATAAAGGCCCTTTTTTATGTGAAAATATTTGAATT
>JANTPZ010102578.1:0-13195 GCA_025593235.1 Vachellia pachyceras
AAAAATAAATTGAGATAAAATTCTTCTATCATATTTAATTTTCTTGAACATCCAATTTTTCTTCAAATTGGGTTCCAAGCTCAAATCCATGAAAAAAATCATATTTTCTAAGGAAAATCAATTTGACTAAAATACCCTTGGCTATTTTTAAAACTTACCCATTAGATTCTTTGAATTTTAAATTTCCACCTCATGCAATTTCACTCTCATTTCCATTTTTGCATTGACATGATCCCAGCAAACCAAACCGGTAGCCTTTTACCAGTCTTCCAATGGAAAGTAATACCTTTTCTTCCCTTCTTCTCTCTTCCAGTAAAATAGACTTATTATCATCTCTAGCAAAGCAAGGAAAGAGAGCTTTTAAAGTAATAAATTTGTTTAGAATAAACAAAACACTTTAAAAGTGTAAATCTCAAGTACATCAAATGTCTCAAGCTTATAAAACCCATCCCTCCATAAAAAGACATAAATACCCTCTGCCACAAAGACAAATAAATATATGGACCCACAATTTTTTTTTTGGTTACAAAAATTTTAGGCAGGGGGTTGGACTCACCCACAAGTCAAGGGCAGGGTGAAATCTCCCTTCCTCTTAGGTCATACCAATGTTGAGCAGGGTGAGCCGTCAATTACCCTCAGGCGTTTACCTAAGCACCCAGGAGCTAGGATGCCTCCCCAAACGCCGTGACTGGAGCCACAACAAAGTGACATTCCCTGGTATCGAACCCTCCCCCTTTGGTGAGAGTGTCCACTACCTTCGCCAGCTGAACCCAAGAACGATGGGTTATGGACCCACAATTTAGTTGTACAAGAGATTACCATCTTATTTTTCACCATGTTATTAGCCTTCAATAACAAGGATTCACAACTGAAGAAAGCACACTAGAGTTTACTGGAGAAGTCAAATGGCTGTCACAAGCTAGAAATAATATAGGTCATGAATGCAAGCATCAAGCTTGAGGTTTACAAAATAGCTTACTTATCAAAAGTAAATCAAGTATACACTGCAAGTTTCTAGTAGAACAAGTTTTACCTTAAGGGAAAGTCATACAATCTTATTAGCTCGTTAGAAGAGAGCACCGTTTATAGAAAACAAACATCGAAGCTGTAGAGCGTTGAATATCTGAGTAATCCTTGACCTTCTCATTCATTCATCACGCAAAAGAAAAGCATACCATACATACAGGCGTCCAGATATATTAGCACAAGGAATCCATAAATGAACATGACTGACTAGACCTATTAGGCCTACCTCACATTGGCCCATCAATCTAATATATCACGCAGCTAATTCCTACACAACAATCGAAGCAAATTATAAAGAATCATACCTTTTTTCAGTATCAAGTTTTCAAGCGTAGTTGAGTAGAATTATTACCTCTTCCTCTCTCTTCCGTCTTGAGTGTGAATATTTGGTGAAGTTTTATGTTCAACGAGTATTGTTACTACTTAGACTGTACTGTTAGAAGATCGTAGTATATTACCACATTCCAATATGAACAAATCCAAGCAAGCAATAATAGATGGTGTCCACAGCAGAATGATAGAATCCTGATACTCTTCAGAGCCGATCTAGCTAAGTAATTAGCACGTATGATTATTTTCATGCATGAGTGGGTTATATTGCTAATGATCTTATTTTATTTAGTAATAAAAAAAGATCATGTAGGAGAGATACTTAATTAAAGTTCATAAATGTATAATGATTACTTAGATTTTGAAGATACTATTATTGATATTTTGCTTCACAAAATTAGAATTAACTCTTTTTTGTTTATTTTTATCAATAAAATCAATGTACATCAATTGATTATATCTTGCATCTTCCAGTTGACTTGACGATACCAAATAATAAACACTCAAATTGACTTGACAATACAAAATAAACACCTCAATAGTGTTTAGTCATTATTTGTCACTACAAAACCATGTGACCAGGTGATAAGAAATATTATGTACTCTCGGAGTGCCACATTATCTGCACTCTCTTCAAGCACTCTCTTCAATAAAAATATTCTAAATCTCTTTTTTCATATGAAGTTAGAGCAATGATCAAGAAAAATTTATGAAATCTAAGATTCATAAGAAATTATAATTAAAATATTTCTATCTGAGATGACATGCCACTTTGAAAGTATGTAATTATTTTTTGTCATACATACAAACAAAAAATCTTAATTAAAGATTTATCTAGGATAAATGTTACCTTTTTTAGAAAATTAGCTGAAATAAAGTGTAAGAACTAGATTTTTATGGCTATACCCAAAAAAGAAATATTTTTTATTTTATCAATTTTTGTAAAGTTGTTGCCAAGTCAATCATTTATATGAGAAATAGTTACATACTTCCGGAAATGCTACATCATTTGTGTTCTTTCCAATAAGAATATTTCAATTATCCTTTTTTATAATCTCATATTCTATAAATGTCTCTTGGTCATTGCTCTCCTTTCATAACCCATTGTAATAAATATTTGTGAAATCTATAAAAAAAAACATTTGAAACATTTTAATTGGAGAGAGTACAAATAATGTTTCCAGAATTATGTAAGTATTTCTCATGTATGACAACCCTAATAGATTCGAGAAATACTTAGATGCTCTCAGAGTGTTACGTTATTCATACTCTATCCAATGAAAATGTTCTAAGTATCTTTTATTGTGATCTCATATTCTTTAAATTTCCTCTAATTATTGTAGATCTCATATCTTATACTCCGAGAGTATGTAAGTATTTCTCTCGTAGATTTTATGATTTTCTCAAATTTACCATAATTTGACAAAATCCCTTGTTAGAAGATCCGAATTCTCTTTCATTACAGCAAGAAAAATTTGTTAACTTGTTTTTTTGGGTCATCAACTCTAAAAGTCTTTTTTTCGAGGTGATAAAGATATAAATATTACATTGTATTAATTAAGGCTTATAATTAAAAAATTTGTATCTATATCTAACTGTTAAGGCTTCTGACTAAAAATATTGTAATTTAAAAAAGTTTAAGAAGAGCTATCTCCCCTTTTTTTGGGACAACTTAGAAGAGCTATGTCTAACTGTTAAGGCTTCTGACTTGACATTGGTTGAACAAAATTAGAAGAAAAGGTTTAGGATTTATGATTGGTTAGTCATTCCTCCAATAACATCACAAGCTATGATTAATGTAACATCTTAAAATTTTATTTAGAGGATTTAATTATCATTGAGAAATAATTATGTATATAAAGAATTTATTTGTTATTTAGAAATAATACTTTTGTTAAGTATAATTTGTTAGATAATCATTTGAATCAAAAAAATAATATCCTTGAGACATATGAATTAAAGAAATAAATGAATGAAAAAAATAATACTTTTTATATAAAAAATAAAAAATCATAGTATAATATATATATATATAAAGGGTGATGATATATACAAAATATATGTGTATATATAAGATATGTAGAAGAAGCTGACCATGAGAAAAAATATGTATATAATATATACCTATCTAGATAATGCAAATCAATATGGATTGTGTGTGATATATGTGATGTGTGCATATAAAAAAAATAAAAGGAAAGAAAAGGAAAGAAACCAAAGAGAGAGCAAGCTAATCACGTGAGGAGTACTATTTAATCTAACTCGGGGTCAAATGTACAACTCGAACTGGATTGGAGGCCTGTTCTCGATTCGAACCGGCCTGTCCGGGTTTCATAACATGGGTTGTGAGCATAAAATTAAGCATGCTTGCATTTAAATAGTTTTATATCTAAATTAAAAATAAACCAAAGAAATGGACATGTCTAGTTTAAATTAAAAATAAACCATGCAAAAAGAACAATATCTTTATATTTGATCTAGTTTATATTTAATTGAAATATAAAAATACTATATATTGAAAAGATTAAAACATGTGTTTAATTGCATAATCATCATTTAAGTTTCATTTTTCAGTACATTTTGTTAAATGAGACTAACGCAGTACTAAGATTAATTGATTAAAAATGTACTTTTGTCAAACCAGGGAATTAAAATGTAAAGGTGATACAAACAGAAGTGATAATCAATTATTTTATTTCCTATTTTAAAGTGTAAGACTTCCCAAAATTATAAGCTGTTGTATCGTGTTACCAATAATTCTTTCACTGATAACACAAAGCTGTGATTATTATATTTTGCACATATAATTTGATCGTCCCTAAAATTTAATAAAAATTGAAACTTTTAAAGAATTTGAATTCTTGAACTAAAAAATTAAAAGCTAAAAGATAAACTAATTAAAAAGATAAGCGAGACTGTATATGAATTGAAAATATTCTCTATCTAAACTACTTAAAAAGATAAGTGAAACTATATATGAATTGAAAAGATTCTCTATCCGAAATATTATATTATATTGTTCTCTAGTAAAAGGATTAATGGTCGTTAAGTAACAATCATTGAAACCTTTAAAACTATAGTAAATATATAAATATATATATATAGTAACCGTACCATTCATTAACTAAACACAATATTATTTATCATCCATCAAAAACCAAATTACCTTCAGTGACCATCTAATAATTATTCTTCAACGATCGTCGTCAATGGCGTATGATCATCACCATCATCGTCCCACCACTACCTCCATAGAATCTCTTCCAAACCATCTCTTATCAGAAGTGTTAGCCAGAGTGGGGTCTTCATCCATGGATGATCTCTACAAGCTGAAGACTTGCTGCAAAAACTTTCTCAGTCTCATCGAAGAAGATGATTACATCTACCAGCACGTGAGCATGCAGAAGCTTCCCTACGTTCCATGGTTCCTCACACCACAGGAATCTTCCTTCCTGACTCGTTGCAGACAAAGCGGAAACCCAGAAAGCTTGTACAGGGAAGGAATGGTGAGATACTTCGGCAAGAAGGCTACTGATGATGATTATTCTGGTTTTGGAATATTGAAGGAGGCTTCAAATAAGGGTCACAGAGAAGCCAGTTATGTATGTGGGATGATTCTTTTATGCAGTGAGGTTGAAGATGAGAGGAAACAAGGGTTTGAGCTGTTACGTTCACTGGGGCAGATGAGGTGTGTGAAGACATCTAGGAACAAGGCGGAGGCATGTTTAAGGATGGTGTGGAAGAACGGCAACCGTGTCCGTAAGTTGTTAGGGAATCGTCCAGAGCGTTTATGTGGTTCCAACGTGTGCCGTGGCTTGCATGAAATCGCAAGATTAATGGAACGACGATGGCCATCAGTGCTTGATGAAGAAGATGAAGTTTTCTCATGCGAGTTATGCAGATGGGATTACGAGTTGCGTCAGTTTTATAAGATGTGTCGTTCTTAGAAGGGTTTGATTTAATTTTTGGTGGTAATAATTAATATTGTTGTTGTTGTTTGTGCTTTGAATATGGTCTTAGCTTAGGTATCGTTTGCAAGAAAAGGAAAATAGAAACTCTGTGATCGTTTTATAGGAACCAGTAAATTGCAGTCATGATGTGGTGAGATCAAGATATACATGAGTAAATATAGGTTGTACCTATTAATAAAAGATATTCTTGTAGATTCTATTTCCGTCCTGTGGTTTAGAGGTTTGAACATTTAAAAAAAAAACCCATGTCAGCTCATTCAGCTTTTTATAAAAAAAAATGATATTAAAATAAAAGTTAATGATTACAGAATTGAAAATGAAATTGGGAAGGGAGAATATATAGGAATAGAGAAGGAAGAGAGACTAAAAGGAAAAGAGAAGAGGTAGAAAGAGAGTATTATATATTTAAATTAAACAACGGTTTAAAATGAGATATGTAAAGGTTATTTATAGTCTCACTCAAACTCTATAACTAATGATAAGGAAATCAAATACAATAAAGATGATATTGCCAAATCAAATCAAAATAAATGCTAAATAATCAAATTAAATCTAAAATATTAAACATGATAATCTTTTAATTTTTGCGGGATCCTTCTTAATTGTTTATAATTCCCTTAAGAAATATTAGAGAAATTGGAGAAAATAAAGCTAAGAATGAAGTTAAAAGATGGAGGATATGTCATCTTATTTTGTTAGATGTAAGGCTGATCATATATTCCTCTCCCAATTTTAGCACTTATAAATCATAGTCATCGCCCACATAGGATGAATTATAAGGGACTCAGATTTTTTTTTTAAAAAAAGATAGATATATATATAACATAAGAAAATATAGGACACACTCACAACAAATCAAACTATAAGAATCAAGTCGCAAAGTCAATGAATTGAATCTTGAATAAGTTATACAGAAGCTCAAAAAGAAATTAAATTGCAATTACATTGATCTTTTACAAAAGTAATCCGCATCGTTTTGGCTAAACCTAGTTTTGAGTTCTAGGGCGTGTGGCTGATCACTATTATTCAAACAAAATCTAAAACAAATAAACGGAATCTAATTGAATTGATCCTTAAATGATGCCTCTTGTAATTCCAAGCAAGCCTTCTTTAAACCCATTCAAATTCTTTCCAAGTAATATTTATGCTCCAGATTTTCTATGGTATATTTATATCATGGAGTCATAGACCTTCAATATATGGTGACTTTGTCTCTCAATGGATAATATAGCCTCTTAAAAATATACCTCATCTTAAATGGCTTGCTTTGGATGGCTGGATGACATGGCATGCAACCTATAAATTTCGTGTCATGTTGGATGCCACATGCGCTGTCATGTATAACTTGCAATGTAGGTTGTTTGCAGAATACATAGGAAGAATTTAAAAGAATAACGAAATATTGAGAAAATTGCAAAAGAATATGATTATTAGTAATAAATTACAAGTACAATCTTTCAATCACTAAATGAGAAGCAATATCATTTCAAACCAATCTTGTTACAAGAAATGTACTGTCAAGGCTCTCTGAGGTAAAGATTCTATAAACCCCTGCAATACTAGTTTTAAAAAAAAATTAGAAAAAGAAAAGGAACCAAAATAAAAAAGGCTAGTCCAGAATCTCCAGATCAGTCAGCCTCCCCTTCCCTTTCAATATCAAGAAGCAGGGGATACCTAGCTGGAACACCAGCATAATACAATGACCTCACTTATTTCAACTTTTTGCCAACAAGGCCTATCTGCTTAGAATCCACCATAGCCATGGATCTTCCACAAGCAATGAATCAATGACCTTAACCTCTATCCATTTACTTGCAATATTTTGCTTGAAGCTAATTTCTCTATACAAGGTAAGCTCCAAGTGGCTCTAAAAGATAACCAGCTATATTGAAGCAAAAAAAAAAAAAAAAAGACAACCAGCTATGGAATCAAACCCTGAAACTGTTTCCCCTTTTCCCTAACATCATCTTGCTCCATTTGATTGTTATCTACAGGCCACTAGATCAAATCCATTGGAATCACCACTGGACCAAGTTCACTCTCACAAGGCAACAGAAACCGATCTGTTGGATGAAAACTGCTGATCAGGTCACCACTGGGCTGAATTCACTCTCCGAAGCTTCCGTCGTGGTTCACGCTTCTCCACCACCGGAATAAGGTTTTCCATGAGCTGCAGGCAAAATTACAAGAGATTCAGATCAGATTCACCATCAAGATATCAGCAAACAGATTACTAAAGCTAAAAGCAGAAATCAGATCCCCATGACTAGAAGTATCACTTGGTAGCAAATGCTGCTTCTAGGAGCCTAGATGTCATGGTAAAATTGTAAGAGCGTGAGGCTCAATTTCCCAAGGACACCACCCAAAAAAAAAAAGGCCTCCAGGGGAAAAGGTGTAAAGAGAAATTCCAGTGGACAAGAATTATATAGGTTAATGGCTGCAAGGGTAAAAATGTCGTGCAGGTGTAGGGTTTAGGCCTAGCTATGGTGGGAGGTGAGTAATGTAACTTTTTGGTCTTTAAAAAGCCTCTCCAGCCAAAGGGGACAGGAAATTAGTCCTTTGGAAGTAAAAGTATGGCTTAGGAGAGTTCTGACCACTCAAAAGCCAAAATCACAGCCTTCTGTATCTTGTTTTCTGTTCTGTGTAATGTATAACAGTGATTTGTGTTGTATCTTGGCATTTGGGTGTAAATGGGATCAGGTTTTGAACTGATTCAGTGTATTTTGTCCTGAGAACCAAACTGAATTGGCAGCTGGTTTACTGGCAGGATCAACTAGTACACTGTGGTTCCTATAACATTAATAATAACTCGAAAACAAAGTCAACAAGATAAAATATATTCTTAAGAATATGATTGCATTTACAACAAAATATCTCTCCTTTTATATATAAAAAATCATTTTCCTTAGACATAATATAATATATTAACTCAAAACTTGATGGTTCAATAACTCCAACAAGAAATGATCTTGACATTCCAACATACTTTTCAGGCCTGCAATTCCAAATTCCAAATATGCACTAAAGGCAAATTACATTGATCACAAACACATTACAATGAGTGCTTAAGAAACTAACATAATAATAGCTATAAAGAGTATAATCCAAGATAACAATCCCAGTTATCGTATTCAAAGGCGCTCAAGGAAGGCACTACTCAAGGCTAATAATGCCCTTTGCTGCCTTCAACAAAACACTTCTAGATGAAAGCCTTTGGTGCTTTTTCCAGCTTTCAGGAAGAGCACCTTGACCTTAGGCACTTTTGTGTGTTTAAAGCAATGGAGAAGGAGAAGCTAATTTATTAGCTGGGTCCAAGAATTTTAAAAAAAATGACAGGATGAAATAGGAAACTACAAAATCTCTCAATCTTCAGCCTAGACCAAGACTTGGATATTTAATAACAGGGCAAATAGTCATAGTTGTAGAATATTTTGATTACTAGGGTTTTAAATAAATTCACCAGTCAGCAGCCCACCACCACCCACCAAGGGACCACAGACAGACACAGGCACTTTTGGTAACCCATAGAACACATGTACAATTTACAAAAGGTTAAAATTATAACTTTTTTTATAATTCATAATGATATAACATTATGAGTTATGCCTTAATCATTCTTATGCTTGATTAGTGATATTAGTGACCTCCAAAGTGCATTTGATGTTTATTATGATTTACAACTTGATGATTATTATGTTTAAATAGTTAATGTATATGTCAAATGTTGTTCCAAATTTATGTTATCTAGTTTTGTTTGCAAAGCATACATTTCCCTACTTTAGCATTTTGCTTCACTTGGTCATGTGCCTTTCTAGCAACACAAGTAAGGCATCAGCACCTCGCCCTAGCCTTTTAACTTTGTGATAAGATTCACGTGGTGGTTCATGAACTATAAGCTATAGGTGTTATAAGCATTTTTGTAGTCCCAGCAAAGGAGATGATCCACATACCTGCTTGTACCTCTGCTGCTTCTTTTCAGCCTGCATTCAAATCCAAATATTTCAAAAACACTTTCAGAAAACAGATTCTAGGGATAGCAGCAAGATTAATTTTTTTAAGGAAAATAAATAACCAAGATGAAAGCATAAGGAAACGTGAAACTGACGTTTAATTAATACAGTCTTCATAAAGAAGAAAGGCTGAAAATTTATCACACACGGGCAACCAAAATGGCAGCTTAGCTCAAGTGTATTTGGAAATTGGAAAATATGAACTATGTAAAGCACCTTATCTATGACAGCGATAAAAATATATGAAATTTTAGTGATGCCAAGTCATGGATGCAAAAAATGCATTGACTCTTTCTAACAAGATCGCATGCATAGTTTTCAAAAGCAAAATAGCAAAGCAGCACTTGAAAGAGAAATGGACAGAGTCTTTAACTACACAAGACACATGACTAATTTTTCAACTTACCATTTCTCTCAGTAGCTGTCCATTCTCTGCCTCGAGGTGTGTTACCATAGTCTCTAGTTCGACTGTGTAAGCCTGAAAAGAACGCTACTGGTCAGCTTTTATAAATCAAGTATCACTCAGGAAACAATCTGAGAATAAAAGGGGGAAGGAGAGTTCAAACTAACATAAATCAAGAAAGCAGAAAGCACTCAATTCAAACCGTTATGATATGACTTATGGAATTTTCAATCAAATAATCATATCAACGCAAATTGATGAAGTAACGGCATGCAAATGCATAGATTTATGTTCCAATAAAAAAAGAATCAGTTTAATTAAATTTAAATAAGAATCATACCGTATTATATCATGTATTAAAAAGAGAGGGGTAAAACAGGGAAGGCGAAGTAACCTGCTTGCGTTCTCTGGACCTGGCTGCAGACTCTCTGTTTTTTATCATCCTTCTCTGCCTCTGTAGCGTAGCTTTATCGACTGGTTCCTCCACAACCCTCCGCTTCCCTCTTCCCGCTGATGCAGCAACTACAGTTACTGTCCTGTCAATCCCATTTCCAAAAACTTCCATGGACGACCCTTCCTTAACCTGAACCTGCGGCGGCATGGGGAACTGAGCGCCACCGTTGATGGCGGCCGCCGCAGTCGCTGCATCCACGCGGAAACTCGCATGGCCAGGTACTACAGTAGGAACCCCTCTGACATCCTCCTCTCTTACAGCCCCAGCTTTGGCCAAGAAATCCTCCAAAGTCATCGCCTCCAAACCGTCCCTTGCAACCATCCGCCTCGGATCACCACCCTCCACCATCTCCTGCCACACCACCTCCGCCGTCTTGGTGCCCAATTTCGCCGCAGCAGCAGCGGGGTGGAAATTGGGGTCGGGCGGGAGGTGTGCCGGGTTGTGGTTATTATTGGGATCGGATGAAGAAGAAGAGTAAATGGACTTGAGGAGATCATCCATGCTCATAGAACCGAAGGCCTTGGAAGGGTCGTCGGCGCCGGAGTTGGGGTCGTTGTGGTTGTTGGTATTGTTATTGGTGTTGCTATTGGTGGTGTTAGTGTTGTTCTGGAGATCAGCGAGAATAGAAGAAAGGGAACAAATAGAAGACTGGCGTGGCAGATCCGGATTCGTCGTGACCAACTTCGACGACGCCATGCCGGTGCCGGATCTCTAGGTAACCCTTAAAGAGGTAACTCCTGAGATTTCTCTGTTGTAAAAAGTACCAATCTCAGTGTATGAGGCTGTGAGAGAGTAAACTCGCTGCTATTTCGGAGTTGGGTTACAGAGTGAGAAAGAGAGATATAGCTCAGAGGGAGGGGGGAGCAGTTTTGAAGGAAAAAATTAAAAATCTGTGGGAAGAAAAAAAAAATAGAAGTTGAAGTAAGGAATGAACCCCTATATTTATAAAAAGAAAAAGTGATATTGAAGTAAAAATATCACGGTTGCTCACTATTGTATTGTACTATTACTATTATTTTATAAATGACATTTTTGTTGGCTCTAAAGGTTCTAAAATAGTAATTTACTATAGGTTAACACGGTCTATTTTTTTTTTGCCAATAGTTAACACGGTCAATTTTCTTTTAGTGTTAGGTTTATTTTGATTTTAATCCTTTAAATATAAAATAATTGATTTTGATTTCTTAAAAAATAAAATATCTCCATATTTTATTAAATTATATTGATGAATATTTTTTTAAAAAAGAAACTTATAGGACAAAATTCACTATATAGCGATCAAAACTAAATAGTTAAAGTATATTTTTATTCTTTTATGTTTGCGACAGGTTTCACTTGAGTTTTTTAAGTTTAAAAAGTGCACTTTCAGTTCCTCAAACTTAACGTCATTAGCCTCTCTTAACGGAAATTATCGACACATCAAATTTAATTGACGGCTGTCGCATACGCACATTTTAATTTTAATTTAATAATATAATAAATTTGATATTTTTAATTGTGTAAAATAAAAAGATTTAAATTTTTATCTGTACTATTTATTACGGAGACATGATAAACGTTCTACGTATATAGGATTATTTACTCTGCTTTATTTTAATTTCTTCTTTATTGCTTATATGAAGAGAACTGTTGTAAAGGGTTTTTTTTTATGGTTGGTTTGGTAACAACTTTTGCAATCTAGGTTTTACCTTAAAATTGAGATTTTGTCTAAGAAATTTTTTTCCCAAAAGCTATTTTGGTTACAAAACCTTAGTTTGAAACATAGGTTTTCTCTTTCATACTTTTTTCCCTTTACTCTTTCCTACTTTTTCTCTCTTTCTCTTTCTTACTTTCCTCTTTCCTACCCACTTTTTTACCTTGAAATCCGTAAAAGCTAATAACTTCTCAAATATAAATCACTTTTCAAAACCTAGGTTTTATCTCGAAATCTGTAAAAGCTATTTTCCAAAATCTATTATCTAAAACCTAGATTTTACCGTAAAATCTGTAAAAACTATTTTTAACTTTACATACAAACAGGTTCCTAGACGACGGAAGAATTATCTCTTGCTTGCTTGGAACTTTGGATTTCGACATGCACCCAGTACTGTTGATAGATTCAATATTTATAATGTGTAGTGCTGCATTATTTAAATTAGTTTTATAATTATTGAGAATCCTATCAATCATTGAAGGACAGGTCTATAATTACGAGTAAGGGTCGATGGATTGAGGTTTTACTGTTATCTACTAATCTTAGGTTTTGTCATCACTTTTTAAAAGTTAAGTTTAATTTTAAAATCTAGATTTTATTTCAAAATTTAGATTTTATTTAAGTATAAATTTTTTTTAAAAAAGCTATTTTGGTTACATAACCTCGGTTTAAAACCTAGATTTTCTCTTTTCTACTTTTTTCTCTTTTTCCTCTTTCCTCTTTCCTACTTTTTTCCTTTTTCTCTTTCATATTTCCTACTTTTCATTCTTTCTCTTTCCTCTTTCCTACCCACTTTTTTGCCTTGAAATCCGTAAAAGCTAATAACTTCCCAAACATATGTCTCTTTCCTAGATTTTTAACCCTGGTTCCCAAACAAGTCCATAAATCACTTTTCAAAACCTAAGTTTTGTCTCGGAATCTATAAAAGCTATTTTCCAAAATCTATTTTCTAAAACCTAGGTTTTACCTCGAAATCTATAAAAGCTATTTTCAAAATAGCTTTCAAACAAACCCTTAATCCTTATATAGAATTCATCGTGTTTTCACCTAAAATATAAACACATGTAATTGACTAAATGTAACCCCCTAAACAATTTAACCATATATTATATTCAAAATTGATTATGTAATTGTAATCCCTTCTGATACCATTTGTAATTCCAAACGAACCAAACATTTAAACACAATTAATTATTAAATCCTCAAGGTTCAGGGCACAAAAGTTGTAGGTGAAACACCCAACCCACAAACCATTCACAACTCACAGCATCATTTTGACCCAGGGCACAAAGCTCGCCCACAAGTCAC
>JANTPZ010102599.1:0-11262 GCA_025593235.1 Vachellia pachyceras
TTGCTTAATGCATCATCCCAAGCTTGAGCATGTGGATGACCTTTTGCTAAATCAGCTGCATGAGCAGATATCTTGTAAGCTATAACTCCTGCCTTCACGTCATCCCGATTTGGCAACCCAAGATGTTCTTTTGGAGTCACATAGCATAGAAGCGCAGTTCCAAGTGCTCCAATATTGGCAGCACCGATCGCAGAGGTGATGTGATCATAACCAGGAGCTATATCAGTTGTTAAAGGGCCTAGAGTGTAAAAAGGCGCTTCATTACACCATTCCAGCTGTTTCTGCATGTTTTCAGGAATCTTGTGCATTGGTATATGCCCAGGTCCTTCATTCATCACCTGTAAGTTAGAAAATAAAATCGCTCATTTTCTCCAAGGAAGTATCGACAGTAATGGTATTCCTTCAGCTGATGTAAGTAATGGTTATGGAATGATAAAGATAGGGCAACCCTGGAGCAAGTTTTCTTATAGATAATTCATCATGTTAAAGTTTGACAGGAAGGCCAACGGGTAACTTTACTAGCCTTAATAGCGGTATGAAATTCAAGAGCAAATGAAAATCCTCATCGCTGGAGTACTGCGTATATTCATACCCAAGCATATAATAAGAGCTATCTAGGCTAGGCCCGAGAAAAACCATAAGAGTTAAACCAAACAAAAAATGAAAAGGCATTCAAGAGATTTATGTACATATTGCGAGTTCAATTGAGATAGAGGTTAAAGATTGTGGTATCCATCTTGCCATAGATTTATCAGCAAAATACTACCAAGAAACATCAAAGATTTATCACCTGCACATCCTTCTCCCATGCTCTACGGGTCAGCTCTCCCTGTGTCAAGAGTTCAGCAAACTGAGCAGTGTCATTTGCATCATAAATGGACCCAGGTCGAAGCCCATCACCTATGGACAGGGCCACATCATACTGATTACAAATGTCGAGTATGTCATCCCAGTGCTCATAAGCAAAATTCTCCTGGTGATAAGCTAAGCACCACTTTGCATGAATGGATCCTCCTCGGGAGACTATTCCAGTCATGCGTTTTGCTGTTAATGGAATATACCTAAGAAGCACTCCTGCATGGATGGTGAAGTAGTCAACACCCTGTTCAGCTTGTTCAATCAGGGTATCTCTGAAAACTTCCCAACTGAGATTTTCAGCAACTCCGTTTACTTTTTCAAGTGCTTGATAAATTGGTACAGTCCCAACTGGTACAGAAGCGTTCCGTAGGATCCACTCTCGAGTTTCATGAATGTGGCGACCTGTAGAGAGGTCCATGACTGTATCAGCTCCCCACATTGTTGCCCACTGAACCTTGTAGACTTCCTCTTCTATAGAGCTTGCAACAGCTGAATTTCCAATATTTGCATTTACTTTCACCAAAAAGTTTCTTCCAACTATCATGGGCTCTAGTTCCAAGTGCTTCTTGTTGGAAGGGATGATAGCTCGTCCACGAGCAACTTCTGACCTGACAAACTCTGGGTCGATCTTCTCACGGACAGCACAATATAGCATCTCCTCAGTAATGATGCTTTGCTTAGCATAATACATTTGAGTGAATCTTGGTGCACCTATTTTCTCCCTCCTGTCAACCCAGTCTTTGCGCAACTTAGGGAGCCCTGATCATCATAACCCACCAAAAAAGAAATCATGAGTCTTTCCTAAGGCTTGGTGTGATAGAAACTCCAAAATATAGTTTTCAAATGTAATTACTAATCCCATTATTCAATTGTCTTTTAAGAAAATATTATAGTAATAGAAGTCAGGAAGTCGAGTTGTTAAAAGAAATTAAAAATAAAATGATGATTTGAACATCTTTCATTAATATTGCCATGTGATTTATATAATGCATGCGCAGGTCCAGCAGCATGTATGAAATATGAGCCTTAGTTAGTTTAGTTCCTAATAAAAGTCAACTGGAGAAAATGATAAACCCTAAACTACACTATAACCTTGTACTAGACTACCATTTAAAAAAGAAACCGAAAAATATTCAGGTACAGGATTGCATACAATCCACTTATAGCATCCTAGTGAATTCATCGATAAAGGATTGCCATTTGGAAGAGCCAATTAATTACAGGTTGAAGATAGTTGCAAGAATTCTTGCAAAACAGCTTGATTCACCTCAGAAAACAAACGAACAGAACAAGGAATGGAATAAAAAACAAGATAATAATTTAGCTGTAATGTCTAGTAAATACAGCGAACAAGATAGCATGAATTGTGAAAAATAAAAAGATCAAGATAAACAGGAAATATTGATAGACAAAGACAGAGAATAAATGCCAACTGATTCACCCAAAAAATAATTACTCTTGACTCCTAATGAGCCCAAGTTACCCAACATTAGTCCCAAGAAATAGTAATATAGTGAATTTATAGAATTAAGCATGATCAGCATACCGATTCTTGGGCTTATATTTTGAGGGCCACTAGTATCATAGGTATCGAAGTGTGGTTCATCCCCAGACAGGTGAACTCGTCTAAAGGGAACTTTGAGCATATGACCAGTTTCTTCAT
The DNA here is from genome assembly GCA_025593235.1 of Vachellia pachyceras. NCBI lineage: Eukaryota > Viridiplantae > Streptophyta > Magnoliopsida > Fabales > Fabaceae > Vachellia > Vachellia pachyceras. Next base: position 2,522 of record JANTPZ010102599.1, read on the forward strand.
GTATAACTTCCCTAAAACATCATAGTAGAAAAACCTGAGTCATTTGGAGACATCTTATACGTATATTGATCTGAATATAGCTATGGAAAATTGAAACGCCATAACAGCTGGAAATAAAACCAAATAATCATATAAAATAATGAAAGTCACATGCAAAGGAGGGAACAGGCACACTTGTATTCTTTTGTGCTTTTTGGAAAGCATTGTTCAAATGAGGGAAGCGGCAGAAAATCTGGAGAAGCAGGGTCAGCAGTGTTCTTTTGTCCGCTTCTCTCTGAATTAGTAGTTGGAGGATCAAATGTCAGCGTGGCTCTGGGGCCCAAGGCCATGGAAAATGGGACAAGTTCTTTCTTCCAAGTACTGGAAACACGCCCGATAACATCAAATCCAGGCAAGAATGCAGTCCCAGGGAGCTTTGGTTGAGAAACGTGATTTCCATTCTTGCCAACAATCGATGTCGCATTAGCATGAACTGAAGTCATCTCGATGCCGAACTAGAAAAAAAATCAAGTTTTAAAAGTTGATAAATTTTCACTTTAAGGACAACAGATATGATGTTTAATGTCTAAAGATACCTAGATGAATCGATAGAAAGAGAAATTACATTATTCATCATAAGAATATATACAAGCCAATGGCCTGTATTAGAATAACAATAGTAGCAAATAAAAACCTTCCGCAACAAATTTTCTGAAAGTAGTTTTCACTGTGTATAAATTGTTAAAACATTTCTAGTGGGGAGAAAAAAAGGCTTTCTGTACCGAGATCCAGATGCAGATAAAAGAAAACATGATGAGAGAAAAATTACAAGAATAACAGCTTTTAATCAAGATATACTTGTTCTAACAAGTCTAAATTTAAACCAGACACAAAAACTGGGGGAAAGAGAGTTTCAGAACCTGAAAAAGAACAGGCCAGTAGGGATGGTCAGAATTCCTATATAGCTGGTGGGTAAAGGTTAAATTTACCCGTTGAATCAAAGATTGCAAACTCAACCAAAAGTTTAGCTACCTCTTGCTTCACTTCACTCTCACAAGTCCCAATCTAAGATATTTATGTTACAATTTTTATGTTTGAAATACATTTAGAGATAAACTTGTCGAAGACTTGACAGCTTCAGGACATGCAAATTTGTGTATTTGAATAATATTAACAATTAAGACTTTGTGCCTTTTATTTCAGGAGTGGGTGAAGATTGAACCCTACAGTCAAGCTCCAGAATAGCAGATAAAGTATATTTTCATGAGAACCCAACGCTCAACCACGAACGTCAAACCACAGGAAACTACTTCACCATTGGAGAAGCAGATGCCTCCCTAAATGTTCTGCGCGTGCCACAGATATGAACTCCAAAGCTATCAGCGCTATATCTTCCTAACTTATCTATGTTCAACCTTACTGCATGAATGGAGTGAGGATCTTCACATTCACAAAGCAGAAACAGAAACGGCGCAAGGAAGATATACTTCTTAAAAACAAAATCTAAGCGAGACTTGTAACATTATTACAAACGGAATGAAAAAATGTTACTAAAGCCGAGAGAGAGAAAGGAAGAGAACCTGAACGAAAATTCTTGTTGTTGCCACTGAAATCTCTCACAGCGAGTGAATAGTTGGAAGAGAGAAGTGCCAGTGACCAATACGTTTAGTTTGCTGGCGAGCTTTATAGGCGCCAGGAAGCCACCGATAATGCACTCCGCCACCCTGGTCTCTGGATTTCTTTCCCATAATAATAATAATCTAAATAAGAAAATAAAACAATTATGGTAAGGATAAGAAAAAATAATAAAATATAAAAAATAGTTATTGCAAGTTTATGGGTTTGTTTGGGAGATAAAGAAGTTCCGTCGGGAGAAATGAGTTTACGAATTTCTAGATGATTTTGTGGATTTCAAGATGGTTTTTATAAATTTCGAGATGGTTTTTACAGATTTTGAGATGGTTTTATCTCGATTTACGTATACCGTTTTAGGAATGGAGTTCCCAAGCAAACCCTATACACTCATGACAAAAGAACACATTTAAGATATGATAAAAACTATAAATGCAAAATAACTTGATATAAGTATATTTTTCTAACCATCATATATAAGTATGCTTTTTAACCATCATATATAAGTATATTTTTAAAACATACTCATTAATATCTAAACATAAATCATCTCTAATCAAATCCCGTAGGTTAATAAAAACAATTAAAAATATTAAAGTCTTTTTATAAAATTCTATTGATTTTTAATATTTCTTGTCATCGGGTAATTTTTAATATTTCTCTTATTAATCAAGTTAAATTTTGACATTATTTTAATTTCTTTTCTTTCTCTAACTATCATGCTTATCAAATATATGCATAAAAAAGTATTTAACATGTTCTAAAATCATTAAATATCCTAAAAAATTATCAAAGCTACTTCAAGAAGATATTTCTTTTGACCTGAATTTCAAGAAAATATATTATATATGAGAGCATAGGTAGTATATTGAAATGCACGAAAATGTTACATTATTTTTATTAACACAAATGTGTGTATTCCTTTAGTTTCTCTTAGATGATTAACAATAATATAATAATGATAAAAAATATGAAAATTACAAAATCTGAAATGAGTTATTTCACATAATATGAATTGTGAATAGTTTATCAAAAGTATTAAATACCTTATTTAGAATAAGAAACATACTTTGATTTATGGCTTATTTGGAACAACGTTTCTAAAAGTCAAACGTATGTTGAACAGTATTTTTCCATAAAACGAGATAATCTCCTTCACATATTTACCTCAATTTACGTGAAAGTCTTTTCTCCTACATTCCCAGATGAGCCCTTTGAATTTTACAATTTCAAAGTTCTTTTCATGTCATTCACCCAAAAATATATAATTTTCTGATTTTGTAAAATCTATAAATGCAAAATAAAATATATTATTCACAACGTGACCACCTCGCGCGTCTTCCTCATTTATCAGGAAGAAACATCGCTGGGTGTTCGAAAGGGTGAAACATGACTTTCGAGGAATCATTCCTGTGTTTGGATTCATAAAGAAGCAAATTTTACAGCTGACTGGGTTGCGAAAGCTTCGATGGATGGATATTGCCCCAATGATTGGGTGTTCAGACCACCTGAACAACTTCGCTGTTTACTTGATGAAGATGCGCGAACTTTGGTCTTTGATCCGGGGTAGCTCCTGGTGCTGCGGTGTGGATGGGTTGGCTTGGTGTTTGTTTTTCTTCTTGTTTGTTTTTTCCTGTTGCTTTTCTTTTGGTTTTTCTAGTCTGTCGTTGTAAACTTTATGGTTTGTTTTTCTATTAATTGATCAATATGTTTTCTCTGGCAAAAAAAAGAAAGAAAGGGGGAAACATGATGTGGCTCATATGATAGATCTCATGTTTAAGACTTAAGATAAATCCCATGCTTAGCTCTTGTATTTAGTACTGTGTATATAGATACCCTGTCATGTAATAGCAGTACACACACAAGCAACTATCTAATTCCACCTAAAAAATTTTCCGCGGTGATACAGCTTCCACGTCCCTGCGCCGGCAGGAATATCTTCTATCCTCTGATCCACAGAAAAATCAAGTTAAGATCTAAAATTTCCTTTCCTCCTTCCCTAACACAACACCCCCCCCACCCCACCCCACCCCAAATAAAATAAAATAGTTAACTTTAATACATTTTGTATGAGAAAGAAAAAAAACATTATATATTTAATCTTTAACAAACTACTTATGCTTTAACTAAAAGTTACTACCTCTCAAACACCATAAAAATAAAATGTCATTGATTTTTCTTTTTAAGTCATTACTCATACTCCTTAAAATTATGATGTGATCCTTCAAATTGAATATAAGTAAAAAAACATTATTCTAACATCTAAAAAATCATAACTTTTTAATAATTTAATGCCAACAATTCATTTCATTATTAGAAAAAATTTCATTTGTATGATTCTTATTGCCAGTCCTTTCAAATATTACCTGTCAAGAAAACTCATCCACAAAGGAGCACAGACGGTCCACCAAAAGCATGCTACTAGCTTTTCCTACTAACACTAGTCCAAATAGATAATGCATTGAGAAACAAAGATATTTTAGTCTCCCTTCGAAAATATCAGAAACGATTACCACAAGTACAGAAATCATCCCAATCATGTCAATTCTCTCTTCCCCACAACAAATGTCTGAGCAAAAGATACAGTGAGTTGCTCATACAGGACAATGTGATGATTCAGACTCAACAACAGATGGGGTCAATTCTCTCTTCCCCACACATGAGAACAATTCCTTTCAGCTAAGGCTCCATTCTCACAGAAAAATCTTCATATACACTGCACTATATTGAAGGGCCACTTGACCATGTCACTTGTGATCAATATCTAAAATCTACAATTATTCACAAGTCACTGACAATGTAACTCATTTTTCAGTCTCTGCCATGCACAAAATCCCATCTAGTACCAGTAAAAAGTTACTTTAGAGTAATATATAGCAGAGTACTATATATTTCACAAAATCAAGACGTATACAGCTGTATAAAAATAACAATAGCAGACAGCAGGACATCACATAAATAATAATCAAATATACAACAGATTTCACTATCTGCTCATATGCAATGAAAATAGTTAAAGCGACAACAGCTATGAAACCTGTGACGAGGCACTGATGTATGTACTTCTTTCATCTTTACTTCACAGCTTTGGCTGAGAAAATCGTGAGTCAACACGGAACAGGCTGGCTATGTGTTAAAAATGGTGCCGAATTTTACCTTGGTAAGGAATATACAAAGGTTGTGAGGGTAAGCTAACGCTAGCCGGGGGACAAGTTCTCCGGCTTTGGCCATGTATGTATGTCGAAGATAATACTCCAGGTTTCACCCCACACTGCTAGCATATAGGAGACAGCTCTTCAGCTTTTCAGGAACCCACTTGCAAGGGGAGAAGAGACTCTTGCTTGCCCTGGACAAAGAGTGCAAGCTCTGTTGGTGCAACCACCAATCTTAACCATTTCTGCAGCTCTTCACCCTCCACTTTCTCCTTTTCTGAAGAATAAGTTTATACTAACATGACTAATAAGTCCAAACAGAGTGATTCAACATCATCAATGTACAACATAAATTCAAAAGATAAGCATGCTTTTCATATCTCGAGGTCATCCAAATTCCCCTTCGAAGAGTGCTGTATGTTGAACTACCATCTAAAGATCAAAACCTTAATCTATTATTTATACTCCTACTATCCATTCATTTACCGATTAATGGTGTGATACAGCATATGAAACAAAGGATTTGACAGATTCTTAATTGGTTAGTTTAATTAGCCCTGGAGTGTGAAACAAAGGAGTTGATGGCGATTATCAAATATTGAAGAACAAACTGGGATATGATGAGATAGAATGCAATGGAAAGAGATACGGGGAATGGGTTGAGGAGTCATGCATGCTGCAGAAAAGAAAGTATATCTCCCCCACCAACCCACTCATTGTCCTTGCTTCTCACAAATTAGAATGACGCGCAGAGCAACAACTTATCTAAAGATTTTAGCCTAAGACTGCTGATATAGAAAAGGTCTTAAAAGAACTATATATGCATAACATTCATTTAAATTAAAATATATATTCATCACTTATTTGTTGGCTGTCAAGCATAAACTCTGCCAAACCACTTATCAATGAAGACTAAATCACTAAAAGATATTACCTTCCAACTGTGCACCAAGACCCTCCAAAACGGTAGGATTAGCTCGCACAATGGAAAGTGCTATATCCAGAGAAGATTGCAGCAACATTTTCACCTCTCCTTGAACCAGATCAACAAGCTTCCCCTGTTTGTGTTCAGACTGAAATCAGCAAATGGAAGAAATTGAACAAGGGAAAGAAAGAGCTAAATAAACTGCAGGACCTGATCCCTTCCCCAAGGAACTGTTCCTCCAGACTCGTCCATTCCACCATTAGAAAGTGTAGCTATTGACACAGGACCTATGGTCTGATTAAGGCCATATTCAGCCACTGCCTTGTATGCCATGTCAGTTGCTCGCCTAATGTCATCATATGCACCTGTTGACACTCTACCTGAGTAAACAACTTCTTCAGCAGCACGTCCTCCAAGAAGGGTAACCAGACGACCACGCAACTCATCAATGAATAGCAAATATCTATCCTCATTGGTTGGAGGAATATAAGTAAAGCCCAAAGCCCCTCCTGACCTTGGCAAGATGCTTAGTTTCTGATAACAAAAGAATATGAAGTAAGGCACCAAAAAATCTATAATAAGCCATAATTAATGAAAAGATAAGCAGCATAACAACTAGCAACTTCAAATACAGAATTTACCCATTGCATGCGTACACACAGGCAGCAAAAACCAAAAATCATGCATGCCGATGCAGAAACAGAGAAAATCATACATTTGTATTCCAAGCAACCAATCTCATTTACAAAAAAAATAAATCACAATCCCTGATAACCGATCATCCTAACTCAGTTGCTATTGTCTGCAAGAAAGCCTAAGGTCCAAAGCATTAAGTTTCATATTGAAAATCTCCAATCCTTTTGCAGTCTCGTCAAACCTAGCTCTTCCATGAACTAATTAAAATATTCAAATCAATAAAAAATTAACAAAAAGCTGGTCAAAGGTTGAATAATATAAATTTCGAATTTAGCCAGCCTGGCCAAAAATTGTTTGCAATGAAAGTAACCATGAGCACGGGCACAGTTCTTAAGTTTTGTGTTGATTGCCAAAGAGTTAAACACCAAAAAGGCACAAGAATGCAAGAACAAGATCAATACAAACGTCAAAACATTTTAGTCATAAACCTAGCATCTTCCATGGTTTACCTCAACACGTGGCTGTCCAGAAAGAAGATTGGCAACTGCAGTACCTACAACAGCGTGACCAGCTTCATGTCGGGCAACCACAGCCTTCTCGCTACCCTGCAATTTGGCAGTCTTCTTCTCTATGCCCTGAAAAAAGTAGCTAGGTTCATTTTTTTGACTAGCTCTTGGAACTAGAGTTGCATTGATGAAACCGAGATTATCCATATAGCATGTTAGACACAGCTCATCCATCATGCAGAAAGAAAACTCTGACCTAAAATCATTGGGATGCAACAACTAAACACATGAAGAAACAGTCAAGACTAGTAAATGGGATGCTAATTATTATAAAAATCAACAAACTATAACTTTTTGCCATACATCCCATGTCAAATCAACTTTTGAGTCGTGGAAATAATGTGCAACTAACCCAACTCATCTATAAGCCATCTGCACCTCCAGATGTTATTAACTTGTAACAGATAGAATTATTGCATAACCAGTGATAATCAATTTCTGAGTTTCACAGACATGGGGAAAAGAAGGTAATGGGAAACGCCCCCTGAAGTGAATGTCTCATTTTAACCTCAGATGATGCCATTCAATCACAGAACGAATCAGCTCAAGAAGCCAAGTCAATCATGTTGACCTAAGAGACATGGCCTTAATGACGTTTTCTTTTTTCAACAGAATGAAGACTGCCAAATTTAAGACCCATTCAGAACATAGAATGGAATGAAATTAGAAAGGTGATGGGTATGTTTGGGAACGCGGTAGAGAAATGCTTTTACATAAGCCAAGGTGAATATATGAAGAAGATTATCTCGTTTTACATAAAAACACTGTTGAACAGGCTTTTGGGCTTCCCAGAAGTATTGCCAAACAAGACCGATTTCTTAGACGAGAAATGTCTTTTATTCTTCTGGATAGAAAAGCAATGAAACGATATTGGCTTGAATGAGAAACAAGACTTACAGCTATTGATCTTTCCACAGCTTGAATAAAATCAATTTTCTCCACAAAAATTTTATTTTGTCTTCCAGCCAGTAGGGCAGCTTCATTTACCAGGTTTGCAAGATCTGCCCTGTAATGATGCATGGAATAATTCAGATTAAAATTTCAATTTTAGCATATTCAAAGTAAAAGGGAATGGCAAGGAAAACAATGCGTTTACCCAGTGAAACCAGTGGTCATAGCAGCAATGTCACTGAGGTCAACATCTTTGGCTAAAGGAAGTTCTTTCTTCACAACATGAACTTTGAGGATGGATTCTCTTCCACTCCTATCAGGAGTTTCCACCTATAAAAAGGGAATATAAATGAGGCACTCGTTCTTAAAATATGGAGAGCCATGAACTATTTCAATAATGAAAACCAAAGGGGATCTTGACACTAGAACACAAACCATAACCACACGGTCAAATCTTCCCGGTCGACGAAGTGCAGGATCCAAAACATCAGAACGATTGGTTGCACCAAGAACAATAACTGCAGAGTTGCTGTCGAACCCATCCATCTCCTGCATAGTAATTTGAGCACATTATCCTTAATGTGACAAATAACTTCGCAATCAAGATAAGAAATGATGTCAAAGGAATGCTAACAGTGAGCAACTGATTTAAGGTTTGCTCCCGCTCATCATTGCTGACAATGCGAAATTTGCCATCACGACTTTTAGCCACAGCATCTATCTGTATACCAAAACAGATTATAATTGATCAAATATCAAGTAGTTGTTGAACGCAATCATCCCAATAAACAAGATAATACATATTCTTACCTCATCAATAAATATTATGGATGGAGCTTCCTTTTTTGCCCGTGCAAAGAGATCTCTCACACGGGAAGCACCCATGCCAACATATAACTCCACAAACTCGCTAGCAGAACAGCTTATGAATGGAACATCAGCTTCCCCAGCCACAGCCTT
>JANTPZ010102601.1:0-11531 GCA_025593235.1 Vachellia pachyceras
GCTTGCAAGAAAAAGCTCCCTCTGAAAGATGCTCAGACAAAGGGTGTTGAGCTGTGCTCCTTGTGGCAAGACAACGTGAAGAATTCAAAGTGGTATCCGTTTAAAGTGGTCCCTACAGATCACGATGAAGTAGAGGTATGCTTAAGAAAACCATAATACTAGTTTGCCATTTGCTTATTCTAATCATGCTTTACCTTGGGTTGTTTTGTATCTGTTTAGCATGTTGTTGGCTTCTCATTAGCAACAACAACAACCAAGCCTTATCTACTAGGTGGTGTTAGTTACATAGATCACAGGATGCCATTATACTCGATCGGTTTTTGGCTTCTCGTTAACAACCCACCAAAACCATAGATTTGACCTGCTTCCACCAAAACGACAGTTTTTATATTTCCATCATAAAGCCAAACATGTTCTAATAGATGAATAAAAGTGTGGCTTAGCATAGTGTAAACGACACCGATCTATTTCTCTCAAAATTCAACAACAAAATGGGAATTTGTATGTATATGCGGGCGTGGGCATTACACTTTTGTATCCCAAGTTTGGATTTAGTTTCCAATCTTTTTTAGAAACAACCATTCCCACTATTAATTATAACGCCACCTGCCATGTTTGGATGAGGGTTCGTAAACTAGATTTATTGTCATAACCTAGATTTTACACCAAAATGGAACTATTTTTCAAGTTTGAATTTGACGTTGACATACTCATGTGTACACATCCATTTAAATTGTTTAAAATTAAAAAAAAAAAAAAGGTTATAGTTTTAGCCCCAACATGCTCCCCCTTGCACCTGTACAATATGATATTCTAGTTTCTTTATTGATATGAGAAACATAATTGACGTTTCATTGATGCAGGAATTAATTGATGAAGATGATGAAAAGTTGCGAAATCTCAAGGCAGAATGGGGAGATGACATATACATGGCTGTTGTTACAGCCTTGAGAGAATTGAATGAGTATAATCCAAGTGGTAGGTATATTGTTTCTGAACTATGGAACTTCAAGGAAAATAGGAAGGCTCTATTGAAAGAGGTCATCAGTTACATTTTGGGTCAGATTAGGCAACTTAAGCGTAAGAAGATGGCACGCTGAGCGTAAAAGTGGAGTGAAGAAGTGGTGAAGTGAAGCTAGATTCAGGTTTAACAGGTCCATATGGGAAGCTAAGGTTTTGTTTAAGTTCAATGTTTTCACTGAACAAAGTATGCTGTATGGTCTGCCTTTTTTTGGTGTTTAAATGTGAAATTTAGAACTTGGCTCTTTAGGCACATGTCACAATGTGTAAATTCTTATGGATGAGTGATGATGTGTGTTTATATCATGCACTTTTAATCATCATTCAATGTGAATTTCTTAATTGTTATGGATCCTAATGGAACATTTATATAGAAGTATATAAAAATTTCACATAAAAAAAAGCATTAATCACTGAGGAAAAGAGTTCACCTTCATGTCATGAGAGGATTTAGCCACATAGGTGGGTGAGGTTCAAGATCCTCTCCATAAGAATGAGTTGACAATGCATACCAATTTTTATGGACAAAACCCGGTCTCATCAGCAACAATAATTTCGTTAATAGGATTATTACTATCACAATCTATAGTGATTCAATTAGTAATTTCTATAATGTATAAAGTCAGTTACATGATGTGGAAGATGAACCGAGTTTACATTTTTGAAAAATTTTATGCATCTAAATTTTCGTGTACTTAACCTTCCACATTATGTATGTTCTTTTCTCCATGCAATTTATCACCAAAGGATTTTTTTTTTTACTTGATTCTCCCTAAATACTATCTTTTTAATCCTCAAGACCAATGCAAAGTTAGACCTTACATGATTGCAAGCATTTCTACAATAGCTAAGGAGGCTGTGAGATTGTAACGTGTGCTTGTTTGGATTAGTGATGAAAGCTATTTTTCTAACATGATTTATGGTTTATAAATTATATGAAGGAAGTTTTGTCCCAACTTGCGTGAACATATTTCTCCAACACCATCCCAAATAGGCCTTGTATCTATAACTCACTCCTCATCCACAATTTCCATTTACAAGAACCCATGCATCTGCATTCTTTTTTTTAAAAAAATATTTTTAAATTTTTAACTTGATATTATTTAAAAATAATGGATAATGGTTACTTATATAATTTTAACAGGGATTAAGTTTTGAGTTAAGGTGTAACAGTACCCATTATCATTTACAAAAAGTGTTTTTAGCATCATACCCTTTATGGAGGTGCCATAATTTTTATAAACATTCAAAATGTGAGAAAAAATGTTATGACCACTGCATATAAGATAACACAATTACATATGCATATGCAAATGAATCATAATATAAAAAAATATCAGTGTTAGATTATATTTGAGGATCATTACATTTTTGCTTCCATTTTAAATATTCAAGGGTATTTTTACACATGGAACAAATATATGGTGTTGGATGTTCTTTTAATAAAAGTTTATATGTATTTTTGTACATTAACCTTTTTTATTCTTTTTATTAATTTTTTAAATTTTAGCAATTTTAATCTATCAATTTTTAATTTGGTTTCCATTATTTTTTTTCTTTTTATTGAATCCTATAACGTCGACACCATTATTTAAGCAAATTACAAGCTTTGACAGTGTTAGAAACAAAATTAAATTATTTGAGTCCTTTAATAAAGAGATTAAAAAGCATATATACTAAATTAAAGATTAGCGGAAAGTATATAGATACTACAAAATGATTTTTTTCTACTAATTTTATTAATATTTAAAATTATAGAATATCACAATTTAATTTTGTTAATATTAATAAGTAGATACGAACAGTGAACATGTTCATGAGGGGTACTCCAAATCTCCAATTAACCCCAACTATCTTAAAAAAACTAGGATTACTATATAAATTTATTCTTGAAATTTGTTCCGAGCATTGTTCGCCAAAGTTTTAAAAAGAGTAATACTTACCCTTAATATTTAAAATATTAATGTTTAAAGTGAATTTTTAAATGTCAATATTAGTGTTTTAATGAGAGCAATATTATCTTTAAAGAAAAATTTTCAGGATACCATTGTTTTTTTTTTGTTCAAGGATAATATTGCTTTTAAGCTGAACAATTTACCTTGATACAAAAGCTATGGGAACTAAACGATTAGTTTTCTCAATTCTATAAGAAGATTTTTTTTAAAAAAAATTGGGGTATGTTTGTTTCTGTTTTCTTGTTTATAAAAGTGTTTTATAAAACTATTTTTAAGAAGAATAAACAAAAATCTTTTTGGATGATTACTTTTATCGATTATATTTTGAAAATAAATATATTTGGAGTTCTTAAATGAAGAAAAAACATAAAAATGGAGAATAAATGTTTCTCAGTTTTCCTCCTCAAAAACTAAAGAATACAAAAAAAAAAACAACTAAAATGTTATGAATATTAACCTTATGGATATCCATTGACTTATTTCCCAGTTAGCATTCATAAATATGTGTTGATAAACTAAAAGGTTGATTAATAGTGACTCTTCAATTGACCTTTCAAAACCTATAAATAGAGATTATGTGTTGAGCATTATATAGATGAGAAATACAAATGAATGAAATTTGCTCCCTGACTCTCTCTAGTTTCTCCTAAATCATCCTCCTCTTGGTTTCTCTTTTATCCTATATTTTCTTTAATTTTATAAAACATTATTAACACAAGCTTTACTATGGGTATATCTTCTTATCGTTATATTAACATTTTTATAACTTCTTTTACTGTATCTCCATATAATCTATCAAAAATAATATTAGACATCATATGAAATTAAAGATAACACTTCTTACCGATTATTACATACATCGAGTTCCATGATTACGATTAAAAAATATTATTATTTTATTTTATTTTATTTATCGTTGTTATATTATTTTGTTTACACTTCATTTATTTAACATGTATATTTCATTATTTTATTCTATTGCTATTTAAACTAATATATTAAGTTATTTACATTTTCATTTATTTTCCATTTCTTATGTTCCTTATTTATATTATTCGTTTCTTTATATATATATATATAAATATATTTGTTTTGTATTTATTTATATTATTCGTTTCTTTACAAAGGGTATGCTGTTTATTATTGGTTCTCTAAATAAATATATTTATTTTACTTGAAAATTCAAGTTTAAAATTTCTTTATTTATTTAATATATTTTTCTATATGTGATTTGTAGATTCTAATATTTTTAAATCATTATGTTACTTATATTTCACATCAATTTTATCATGATTCTAATTAATATTATTGTTTTTAGTTCAAATCATGATCAATCTTACCAAACTTAAGTTTAAAGAATTATTTATCTTGGGTTAGATGCCGAGATTGACTTAAATGCTAAAGATCTATGTAATATTATTTTACCGAAAAAAATGAAACAACTAATCAAGATAAGTTCAATGCCATAATTTTTCTTTGTCACCATTTTCATGAAGGATTGAAAGCTAAATGCTTAAGTAAATAATCCATTAGAATTATGGACTAATTTAAGGAAAAGATATTATCACCAAAACACAGTGATTTTGCCTAGAGCTTATTATGAGTGGATACATTTAAGACTACAAGATTTTAAGATAGATTTATTAGAAAAACCTTCTCTACTTTCTATGTTTCAAATATGTTCCTACAGCAGCAATATCGAGAGAAATGTTTTAAAAGCACTCTTAATTAATATCACGTCTTTTGGCAGCCAATAAAAATATTGAGCTATTGATGAAAAATCATAAGATTCATCCCATTGGATCGGCTCCATTCCCTAAAGCAAATGTGAGCATACGTAATAATTATCATATTCATGATCTTGAATGTGGATATATCCGTATAATAATGAGGCACATAACATAATGATGTCATACTCCATGAACAATATGATATTAATGGCATTGATACTATGACGCACTTAGTTGTCGTTGATTTCTTCGAGAATAATGATTATACAAGTTTAGTTGAAAGCATAATAACAATATTTTAGTTTATATTTAATTATGTTTTTTTTTTTGCAAATAGTTTATGTTTTACTTTCATTCATTTCTCATATGTAATAAGAGCATTATTGCTTATTATGTATTTTGATTTTGCTTTAATACATTTATTTTCTTTTGAAGATTATGGATGTTTCAATCATTTGATATAATAATGAGGATATATCTCTTATAGATAATGCTACAACACACAATACTTAGAGATAAAAAAATATTTCTCACATCTCACAATTCATAGTACAAGCATCAATACCATAGTGAGTAATACAAAACTAATTAAAGGTTTTGGTAGAGCAATTATCATATCACCCAAAGGGACAAATTTTTTTATTAATGATGCTATATATTCCTTTAAATATGAGAAATTTACTAAGTTTTAAGGATATCCGTCAAAATGGGTATCGCATTGAAATTATACATGAGAGGAACATGGAATATTTACATATTAAAATTGTTAGATTTCAAGAAAAATGTGTCTTGGAAAAATTATTAACATTATCTTTTGGTTTGTATTATACAAAGATTAGTACAATTGAAATGAATGCTACAACGAACTAGAAATTTGATGATAAAAATATATTTGTGGTTTGGCATGATCAGTAGGCCATCCTGGATCAACTATGATGTGAGAAGTACCGAAAATTCATATGGACATCCATTGAAGAGTCAGAAGATTCTCCAATTTAAGTATTTCTCATGTGCTACTTGTTCTCAAGGAAAATCAATCAAAAAACCGTCTTTGCTAAATGTTGAACTTGAATCCCTTGTTTTTCTAGAGCAAATCCAAGGGGATATATGGACCTATTCATCTACTATATGGACCATTTAGAAATTTTATGGTATTAACAGATGCATATATACCAGATGTTCACATGTGTGTTTGTTATCAATACATAATTTAGTATTTACTAGATTACTTGTTCAAATAATTCGATTAATATCACATTTTTCAAATCATGTAATTAAGACAATTCACTTTGATAATGCTAGTGAGTTTTCATCTTAAGCTTTTAATAATTATTGCATGGCAACTAAAATAACAGGAGAAAACTTTGTTGCTCATGTCCACACTCAATATGGTATAGTAGAATTATTTGTTAAATGCTTCCAATTAATAGCTAGACCAATGCTTTTGAGAAAAGAAAACTTCCCAGCCTAGGGCATACAATTTTACATGCAACATCAACTATACGCAAAAGGCCAATAAGTTATTATTAATTCTCCCTTTTACAATTGGCTTTTGGTAAGGCATCAAATATTTCCCATCTTAGAATATTTGAATTTGTGGTATTTATTCCTATTGCTCCACCACAACGCACAAAAATGAGATCTCAAAGGAGGTTAGGAATATATGTTGGCGATAAATCTCCTTCTATCATTAAATATTTAAAGCCATCAACTGAAAATTTATTTATGACACGTTTTGATGACTGTTATTTTGATGAAACAATTTTCCCAACATTAGGGAGAGATAATAAGCAACTGAATAAAGGCATTACTTGGAAAACATTGTCACTCTCACATCTAGAGCCTCGTACACAAGTATGTGAACTTGAAATTCATAAAATAATTTATTTGTAAAATATCGTAAATAAACTACCAGATGTATTTCCTGACCTTAAGAAAATTACAAACCTCACATTTCAGCTGCAAATGCTCCAATTAGAATTGATGTTCCAGTAGGACAACCAGAAACAACAAATGAAACTAAGCCACACTTAATGCATGGTAGGCCCATTTGTTACAAAAATAAACATTCTAGAAAGAAAAAAGGAGCAAATAATCAAGATGTTCAAATGAAGGAAGCTAGTTTTATAAGAGAGACCCAGGACATGACTAATCAAAAGACCCCAAAAGAGGTACAAGTACCTAAAAATAATAAAGAGAAGAGATCTCAATTAGTTATGTTAATATGGGGAAAAGATGAAACCGAGAAAATATAGCTGTCAACAACATATTTTCATATAATGTTGCGATTGAAATAATTAATCACAATGAGGATCTTGTGTAACCCCTTAAACAATTTAACCATATATTATATTCAAAATTTATTTATGTAACCCATAATCCCTTCTGATACCATTTATAATTACAAACAAACCAGACATTTAAACACGATTAATTATTAAATCCTCAAGATTCAGGGTACAAAAGTGTGGGTGAGACACCCAGCCAACAAACCACTCACAACTCATTGTATCATTCCGACTCAGAGCACAAAATCCGCCCACAAGTCACCATCATCAATCACAAAAACCAGAACAATTATTAATAACCCCATTAACCATATATTCCTTAGAACAGTCCTTAATATTTCACACATACTACAAGACAAATTATTAATGAGTATAATTTCACAATATAATCATAAAGGTGTAATCAAATTATGCAAGCCCTATAAGTTTGGCAATATACATTTCTCCTTATTAAGCCTACAGTGATAGCTATTATCAAACTGTTGGCTCCTTCCCTTCACGCCTCGAACCACTAAGTTCCTCTCCTGAAAAAAATAAATATCGATAGGATGAGACATAAAGTCCCAGTAACCAATAATCAATTCATAGAATATACAATACGGGATTATAAGTCAGTGAAGCAGTGCTAATATACAATATTCAGACAAAATAATGTTTTCCATTCGATACAATCAGAATGCACAAATGATCCCTCCATCCTACTCCTCCATATTACTCCATCCCGACTCCACACTAGAGTGTGAGTCACAATAAATCCTGGCCTCCCTCATGGGTTTAGGCCGATTCCCCACTAAAGTGTGAGTCACAATAAATCATGGCCTTCCTACTGGGTCTAGGCCGACTTCCCACTAAAGTGTGAGTCACAATAAACTTTGGCCTCCCTCTTAGGTCTAGGCTGACTCCCCACTAAAGTGTAAGTCACAATAAATCATAGCCTCCCTCCTAGGTCTAACTGACTTCCCACTAGAGTGTGAGTCACAATAAACTTTAGCCTCCCTCCTGGATCTAGGCCGACTCCTCACCAAAGTGTAAGTCACAATAAATCCTACCACTATGATCAGTAGTGGAGCAACAGCGGATACTTTCACAATACATTACAGAAGTCTCATCATTACAAGATCACCCAACTATTTCAATGCAACCTAATATGTCAATTCCCCACAAATACATAAATTCACAATATGTTACGGATAAAGAGAAATTATGAATAGTTCATCCTACATATCTCTAAGCAAAACATATCCTTTATATATATATAAAGAAAATACTTCCCACTTCACTAAAATTGAACATATAAAAATAGAGATAAGATTTGTAATACATAATTAAGGTATCGAAAATACCTTACAATCCATGCAAAGCATATAAAATGAATTAACATCGGTTACCTCAGCTCCAAAATGCTCAAAAGCGCAAGCCACAAAAGCATCAACCACAATTAAATCAATCTAATTGATCCCAAAAGAACTTTTACACCCAAAAGGAGCAGACGCCACACGAGAGAGATGGCAGAAGAGAACTCTGACGGCTGACCTAATTTTTTATGCATAATGTGAGGGGTGTGAGGGGCATTTAAATAGAACCCTCATGTGGTCAGCTTTCTCCCTTTTTGGATTCTTTCTATTCCTTTTATTATTTTCTTTATAGACACAATATCACACATAATCTTCACTGATTTGTATTATCTAGATAGGTATATATCGTATACATATCTTTTCTCGAGATCTTTTTGTATATCTTGTATAAAACATATATTCTATATATTTCATCAACATTTTCTTATATATTATATTATTTTTTTATAAAAATAATTATTATTTTTTCTTTTCATTCATTATTTCTCTAATTCATATGCCTCAAGGATAATATCTTTTTGATTTAAATGATTATCTAACAAATTATACTTACTCAAATGTATTAATTCTAAATAACAGTTAAATTTTTTAAATAAATAATTATTTCTCGATGATGATTAAATCCTCTTAATAAAAATTTAGGATGTTACATCTTGAATCCATGTCAGTTGAAGAGTGCATACTTAGAAAGGATTGGCCAAAATGGAAAGAGGCTATTCAAGCAGGGTTGAATTCACTCTCAAAATGTGAAGATTTTGGACCTGCAGTCCAAATGTCAAATGGTATAAAACTACCGGGTATAGATGGATCTTTGTACGAAAATGAAATGAGGTTGTTAGATATAAAGCATGTCTGGTCACACAAGAATTTTCATAAAGACCTGGAATTGATTATGAAGAGGCATATTATCTAATGGTAGATGCAATCACTTTCATATATTTAATTAGTTTGGCAAGAAGCTAAAAACTTGATATGTGTTTAATGAATGTTTTTATAGCATACTTATATGGTGTTTTAGATAGTGAAATTTATATGAAATTTTTTTGAAGGATTTTAATTAGCAGAAGCATGTAAGAATTCTCGAGAAAATTATGCAATTTGTTTACAAAATTCCTTATATGGATTAAAATTAAGGAAGAATGTGGTATAACCGTCAAGAAGGTTATAAAAATGATCCAATTTAGCAATATGTTTTCATAAAAGGAATTGGATCAGACTTTGTGATAATCGATGTATACGTTGATGCTTTGAGTATAACCGAAACTTCTGAATAGCTTCAAAAAGTTGTTAATTGTTCAAAGATAGAATTTGAGATAAAGGATCTTGGAAGAACAAAATTTTGGCTTAGCTTACAAATTGAACACTCAATAAATGGCATTCTTCTTTATCAATAAACTTAAACTGAAAAACACTGAATTGATTCAACATGGATAAAGCACATCCATTACCTTATCCCACAATTGTTAGATTACTTGATAAAAAGAAGGATCCTTTTTGCCCTCAAGAAAAAATGGAAGAACTTCTTAGTTCAGAAGTACCATATCGTAATGCTATAGGTGAGCTTATGTATCTTGCTAATTCAACAAGGCCTGACATAGCTTTGCTGTAAATTTATTAGCAAGATTTAGTTCCTCTCCAACAAGGAGATATTGGAATAGGATTAAACATATAATTTGATATCTTCGGGGAATCAATGATATGGGATTATTTTATCTTAACAACTTTGGATCACAATTGATTGATTATGCAGATGCATGTTTTATATCAGATCTACATAATGGTAGATCTCAAACAAGATATTTATTTATGTGTGAAGGTATAGCTATATATTGGCTTTCAACAAAACAAACTTTAGTAGTTATCTCATTAAATCATGTAGAAATAATTGTAGTTCATGAGGCAAGTTGAGAATGTGTTTGGTTGAGATTAATGGGTCCGTTTGGCAAAGCGGTGGAGAAGTACTTATGGGCTTATTCACACAAGCTGAGGCAAATATGTAAAGGAGATTATCTTATTTTACGAAAAAACACTGTTGAACTTGCTTATAGGTACAAGCTAAGCGTTGCCAAACAAGCATAATGTTTCAACATATCCAATCAACAGGTGGTTCGTTCCCTGAGCTAAAGATTTCAACAATACTGTATGAAGATAATATAACATGTATACCTCAATTAAAGGGATGATGCATTAAAGAAGACATAACGAAATATATTTCTCCAAAATTCTTTTTCACTCATGATCTTATGCAGAGTGGTAATATAGATGTTCAACAAATTCGTTCATATGACAATCTTGTAGATTTGTTCACCAAGACACTACTAAATAGAACATTTAAGAAGTTAGCATATGGTATCGGAATGTGTGGACTCAAAAACATAAAATGATATTGTCATTAAGGGGAATAAACAATGTGTATTCTTTTTCCTTCACTAGATTTCTTTTTATCCCAAGGAATTTTTTCCTAATAAGGTTTTGATAAGGTACATTCGTCATTGATATCCAAAGGGAAGTGTTATAAATATTAATGCTGTGGATATCCATTGACTCATCCCAATCAGCATTCATAAATGTGTTGAGAAAATAAAAGACTAAGGGCTTGTTTACATCCTCTTCCTGAAACCTATGTTTGATTTCAAAATCTAGATTTTACCTCAAAACCTAAGTTTTATCCAAACATAAAAAATTTTTAGAAAACCTATTTTGATTACAAAAACTCAATTTGAAATCTAGGTTTTCTTTTTTATACTTTTTCCTCTTTTCTCTTTCTACTTTTTTTTCTTTCTTTTTCTTTCCTACTTTTTTCCTTATTTTTCTTTCATCTCTTATACTTTTTCTTTCTTTCTCTTTCCTCTCTCATGCTTTTTCTTTCTTCCCCTTCATATTTACTACTTTTCATTCTTTCTCTTTCCTCTTTCATACCAACTTTTTTCTTCGAAATCCGTAAAAGCTAATAACTTCCCAAACATAAATCACTTTTCAAAACTTAGGTTTTGCCTCGAAATCTGTAAAAGCTATTTTTAAAATAGCTTCCAAAACCATCACTTCCTGAAACCTAGGTTTGATTTCAAAACCAAGGTTTTGTCTAAATACAAAATTTTTTTGAAAAGCTATTTTGGCTACAAAAACTTGATTTGAAACGTAAGTTTTCTCTTTTCTACTTTTTCCTTTTTTTTCCTATTTTCC
>JANTPZ010102608.1:0-20137 GCA_025593235.1 Vachellia pachyceras
CATTGGAATAGTGCACATTTTCGGAATAAACTAATTCAAATGGGCAAGAATTGGAATCATTGAGTATGTTTCCCCTATAGATAACTTAATAAGCTAAATTTAGAAATTAAAACCACTCAGTTTTGATTTTTCTAGAATTAATTATGATTTTTCAAAGTTGGGCTAGAAATCTGGAAAATGGGCTAGTGAAAAGTAACAGCATTTTTAAAGAAAAAGAAAAACTTTTCAATTCACTAAAAAGGCCAATTTGAGTTATCCAAGGTCCTAGAGTGGTTCAAAAGTGATCTAATATAAGGATATAGGGAAAATAGGAGGTGTCATAGGAGAGTTTCGCTACGGTGAAACCTAAACTTAGCCACGGTGAATATTGCGTATCAGCACCGAATCAGTCTCCAAATGGAAAGAATAACCAACCCATCTTCTTGGATCCGCCCCGAGATGGTTAACCTATGCCAATTAGGGTAAGTGTTGAAGGGGGGACACAAAGAAGAGGCACACGCTCATTTTTTCTTCATTTTTCAATCATTTCTCTACTCTTTCAAACCCTATCTACACCTTATCTCATCCCCAATCCCATTATGCATCTCCATTCATCCATCTGGAGTCCTGAACTACTTGCGATGAGCAACTGAGCACCTCCCGTCCTCTTGGAGATGAGGGTGGCTTGAGTTCAAGGAGCTAAAAAGGGGAGTAGTAGTTTTAATATGTATTTATGTTATAGATTGCAAACTTTCTGAGTTAGAACTTGTGATTTGTACATAAATACTTGGTCTCGGTCGAGCCAAACTTGGATCATTTGTATATTGAATTTCTTTTGTGTTTGACTTGGTAGAGTGAAGTCTCATTTCTACCTATTCAATGAGATCTTTGTTGTTCCTTCTATCTTTCTGGCTGTGCTTGATTTTGGAGGCAATATTGTGTTGAGTTGAATTTTTTCACTTGGCAACTTCCATATACTGTAATATCCATAATTTTTCTGCTAACTGATATAAATGACAATCTGTTAATTACGAAATAAATTAGAATTCAAAAATAGATAGTTCATAAAGGGAGTAAAGTTATAGGCCAGAAGTCGTAGAATCAGATTTGGCCTGGTGGATGGAAGCAGGTAGGAACTTTAAAGTTAAGCGTGCTCGCCCTGGAGAAATTTAAGGATGGGTGACTTCCTGGGACATGCCAAGGGAGTCAGTAACCAAAAGATCAAGGGAAAAAAAAGCTTAAGGGCAAAATGGGAATTTATGAAAAGTTAGACTGTGAAAGGTCATTTTGGTCATTAAGAGATAGTATAAGGGCATTTTGGTCATTTGACAAAGTCAAAGTCAAAGTCAAAAAGTCAAACAATTGACCAAAAATCAGAAAAATTCACAGATGCCCAAAAGATAGAGCAGAACTCACTGATTACCAGAAATTCAATCGATTGTTGAAATTCGGTTTGGATAAGAAATTATGAAATTTTAAAGATTTAAGGTTGAAAATATTTATTTAAGGTATTAGAAGTCCCCTAAGACCAAAAATCAGAGTCTATAAAAATTCAGTTGAATTTATAGTATTTTACAAAATTATTGCCCAAAGTACGATTAAGGCGATTTTCCCGAAAATGAGGAAAAATGCCCGAAAAATCTCCAAAAATATAATTTATTACAAAAATTAATCTGGAAAATTTAGAAGGTATTTTGGGGGAAATATGAAGGGCTAGAATATCAATGAAAAATGTAGAAAATTATAAGGCCCTAAAAATGATTTATTCTAAAACTGCTCGTTTTCAGGAGTTTTCGGCAGGATAAAATAATCCTGTTAATTTTAGATGGATTAAGGGACAATTTGAGGATGATGATTTTAATATATTTTAGAAGGAAATATGGAGATTAATTAAGGAGGAAAATATCTCCAGAAAAGTAGAAAAAGATCTACCGGAATAGAGTTATGTTTACAGGCAAAAAGTGCAATCGGTAGAAGTAACTGAAGGGGATCCAGTTTGGTTACTCCAACCAGATTTCTAACCCCTTAGTTACAGTAATCATGACCTCTTTTTAGTGCTCAATAAGAATCAAGAAAGTATCATATGTGTGGCAAGATCCTAGCCCTTGAATTTCAAGGTTCCATCTCATCCTTCCATTCCATTTAATAAGTTTTGTAAATCAAGTTTTTCCCTCATCTTCCACCATTCCAAAACAGACTTTGTGGGCATATTTGGGAGAAAGGAGGATGCCATTTTTGGAGCACAAGAGGAGGAAGAAGAGCTTAGGAAATCACAAGGTAAAGAGAGTTACAACTTATGCTATATATCAAAATCTTCCTCTCAACTTCTTCTACAACTTCCATGGATTGGAATTTTGATTTGAGCTCTCTTTCTCAAGTTTGAATGTTTAGGGTTCTTGAGAGCAAAGTGAGAAAGAGAGGGATTTAGAGCCATTGATTTATGGTAAAAGCCTCCTTGTGGTGTAAGGAGTATTTTGATATATATATATATATATATATATTGTGGTTGTTTGAGTTTGTTTTGTGATTTTGAAATCTTGGGAAATCATGAAGTTTTAGGGGAGATGTTGCCCAATTTTCCATTTGATATAGGAGAGTTAAAATCAAGTTTTACCATGCATGAATATGAATTTGGGAACAAGAATCAAGTGTTATAAGTGATGAAAGTTGAAAAATCACACCTATGGAATTTGTGTGTGTCTCGGCCACAGCTGGTTCTTGGGGAAGGAAGTTTCTTTTGATGATTTTGATGCTTCCAATGAGTCCAAAATGAGTTTTGGAGGCAAGTTAGGGTTCTTAATGTTCTTAATGTTCAAGAGTTGATTCGAAGGAGTTTTACCTTGGCTTTTGTTTTGTAAATGGCTTGTACTTAATGGCCATAATGTTGTTGAATATGTAGGCAAGTGTTTGGTCCAAGAGGATAAATTTTAAGGACACCAAGAGAGCTTACAAGTTAAAGGCAAAAGTTAAAGAGTAAAGGTAGCAAGACCTTCTAACTTAACTTTATGTTGTGAAATTGTATCGAAACTTTGCATGACTTATTTTATGAAAATGAAAGTGTGAATATGTGCTTGATGTGCTATGGCCATATGCATATGCATGTCTCATGTGCACATTCATTCTATTATGCATTCACACTTATTATGAAACATGTCATGCATTTTATGAAACTTGTTAGAAAGTTTTGCTATTGGGATTTCTTTGAAATCTCACTCTTCCCCACTAACAATTTTTAGGTGGAGGCACTCTCAAGGGTAAGGAGAAAGTGGTTGATGCATGGGCAAATGTTGGTGTATAATGTTGTGGACTTTACTAGGAACTTTATGTATTTAGTTTAAATGTTGTAATGTGTTATGTAATGTGATTTGTGAATGTACCATGGACTCATGATAATTAGTTTATGCTTTGAGAATACCTAATTACATAGGTTGAAATGGTTAAGAAAGGTTTAGAAATCAAAATGGTAAGTTATGAAGTTGAGTAGAAATTTGGTTAAGTGTTAAAAGTAAAGTTGGTCATTTGCCCTACTTTACCCTATCGAAAAACATAGTAAATGAACTGAAATTTTATGGAAAAATAGCTCAAATTTCAAGCTTTAAAACAAGACAAATATCACTGGAAACGGAATTTTTTAGAGAATGGTATAACTGTCAAATTTTGGCCAAAAATCACAGGAAATCCTGGGAAAATGAAGAAATTTACCATATGAATAGTGCTTTTTCACGAATGAATCTGTACCAAATGGACACTTTTTTGTTCAAATGAGTATTTTCCCCTCATAAAGGAATTTGTAAGCTTCAAATAGAAGTTGGAACCACTCAGTTTTGATTTTTCTAGAATTAGTTATGAATTTTCAAATTTGGCCCGAGAAACTGTGAATAGTAACTTCCTTAAAAATGAAAGTTTTATTTTGGTCCCTTTAGGATAATGTGAATTGTTTGAGAGCGATAATTGGTTCTAAATAATCATAATGGAATCTAAGAGGGATAAATAAGAGATGTTACATATACACACTAAGTGTTTTTATAGGGTTTCGTGGAATAGAGTTAATTTCATGGAATTTTTGACCCAGCGAGTTGTTGGGGTTTACAGTGAGTGCGAAAACTATTGATTTCCCTCATATTTTGTGAACTGTGATGGATTAAACCATTTCCAAGAGTAAAACCATTATCAACGTCTTTTGAATTTCAACTCTGTTTTGTTTTTACTGCTTCCCACAATCCAAAACTCTAAAAAGAAACTCTGCTTTGTATTTAGCTTTAGGTCCATACAATTTTGAAATGAAAAACAATTTTTATTTTCAAAGTGAACTCAACCACAAGCTAACTAACTAGTGGTGCAAGTGGCTCCATAGAGAACGATCATGGGGTTGCACCCTATAGTGTAATCCTTGGAAATCATAATTTTTTTATCCATTTCCAAGGTTTGACAACGACAAAGTTTTTAAACTACATCTATGGCATAAATGGATCAAAGAATGGTGTCGTTGCCGAGGAGCCTAAGCCATTAGTTTAGGCTAGATTGTGCCTTTTGTTTGCTTGTTTTACATATTTTTACTAGCTTTAGTTTTGCATTTATTCATAGTATAGGTTTGCATTTTGCATAATATGGCATAAAAATTTTCTGGAAAGACAAACAAATATATTTATTTACTTTGAGTTGTGCATTTTACATCTGATATCGAGTTTTTACCGTGGGCAATTCCTACTTTCGCCACGGCTAATTCTGTTTTCATGCGAGAAATAGCTCTTGATACACTTTCGGCGGGACTAAAATTGAAATTCGCCGCGACGAAATTTATTTTTGGCCGCATCCAAATTTTGCTTATTGAACTATTTCTTTACATTCCATATTTTTTTCTTTTCGAGTGCATACATACATATCATATTTTCATCTTTCATGTCCCAGCTTCTTTATTTTATTTAAATCAAAATCTTTAAATTTATTTTACCCTCAAATTCTCATTCTTTTGTAGGAAATATGGAACATTGTTTCCCTCAAAGCCTTGCATCCATACAGCATCGATTAGAGGATCTCCAAACATGAATACACGATCAAAAGAGATGATCACTTGGGCATGAAGGTGATAATCCATTTCCCATTCCAAGCTATGAACCACACCACCAACTCTTATCTCAAACCTTCCAACCATCAATTCCACCTCATAGATCATATTATGAACCTCCTTCTCCATCATACAATCCATATTTTGAACCCATGCAACCATTACACAAACCACCTCCACCATATGAGCCATATCAACAACACCTTTCACCATAATACCTACCTACCCCTAACTCTCCATACAAGCTATATGACTACCCCTTCCAACCTACTTTCCACCAACCTCAACCATCGTGTGAAACTTATCCTCTACCCGAACCTATCACACATCAACTAAGTGAACCAGATATTCTGCCTTCTTCCCATAACTTAGACAACCTGACTAATGCCTTGACAAGAAAGTATGATACACTCAAGGAGAAATACCTAGTGTTATTCATGCAAGGGACATCAAAAAGTTTTGATGAGATAGAAGATATCAATGAATTCTTTACTGCATACTATAATCATATGCTGTGGATGAAGATTGGAGGTCAAGAGGGAAACCATTTTCTTAAAGACCTACAAGAGAATGAACATGGGGTCGGACTCAAGCGTCAAGTGTTAATCCGCATGTGGAGAGTCCTCAGGCTCTTATACCTCTAGGTAATAATGTTCATATATTTGAGGAGAATAATTCACCTCTCATCACTACTAGATTTGTTAAATCTTCAATTGATGATAGTGAGGATGAGGTGGATGAGGATATTGTTGTTGAGTGCTCTCATATGTTTGAAAATACTAATACTCACTTGAATGCATGTGGCGATGATTTAATTGGGGATGTTGCCTGCACTGTAATTGCCTACTTGTATGATGGTCATGCTTCTCCTCCTAGTACTATACATGATGGGGATATAGAATTGAATGAAACTTTACCTTGTTCTTGTGATAATGATGTCATATGCATGCTTTGTATTTGATAAAAAGAATGATAAATGTGTGGCATTGTATAAAAAGAACTTTAGTAAAGAACATGACACATCTAATAGTACTAGAGATACTAAAATTGATAAGCATGAACTTGTGGACGATGATCCCCTAAGTAAGGATCCTAAATTTCAATTGACAAAATCATAAATGAGAATGAATCCTATCATGAAGATGAATCCTCTAGTGAATGCAAAGACGATGTGCTATGCTCCAAAGGTTGTAAATTTTTAACATCCACTTTCCAAGCACAATAGGATTTTAATAATTTGGTTGATTGCTTGATTCCTACTGAAGGGAATCCTATTGATTTGCTTGGTTGTGATTCATACTTGAAGAGTTTTATTCCCAAGATATTCTCAATCCACCCTATACCTCTCCATATCTGCATTCTTGTATTAGATACTGCTACTGGTCCAATGTTTATTTTGTAGAATCAAACCAAGCAAGGTTGTGGTTACAAGTCCTATGCTTCAACGTCTTTACTCGTTAATCATGAGCATCTTATGAGAAAGTCTAACGTAAGGGGAGTTGAAGTAAAGAAATTCATGTGTTCTCATCCGGGATGAGAATTTCTTCTACAAGAGTCTAAGGAGATTTAAGTGGAAGGTTATCTCTTTCTTCTCTTGTTTTCTTCTTATTGTCATATGGTTAATTGAACTTAAATGGTTAATGATGAAAACAAGTGTGGGAGGACTCTATAGTAGGAACTAGGATAGTTACATTTTCTTTTTAGGTTGTTTTTCATTTCAACAAAATCCCCTTGTTTCATGTTTAGCCTTGTTTCATGAAATTGAGACTAGTGGAAATTTATTTGCAAAGCCTAATTTTTATGTTGCCTTGTTGTTTTTCCATATCCAATTGCATTTTTGCATGATTTTCTGGTATTACTTGCGAATCCCACGATTTCTCTATTTTTAAATCTTTCCTTTCAATCATTGAGGACAATGCTTGATTTAATTGTGGGGGAGATTTAGGATTTAGGGTTTTCCAAGCCTTACCTTGAATTTTAAAATGCAAATGGAATTTTTGAAGGTTAAATGATTGGCAATTTTGCTTAAAACTTTGGAAATTTTTAGGTTTCTAAAAATTTTTCAAGAAAATTTTTTATTTCCAAGAGGTTTTGAACTGCATTTTTGCTCTCGGACCACTTTCGCTATGACCAAATTATTTGTTCACCGCGGCGTAAGTCGTTAAAAATAAAGCAATTCACCTCTCGGGTGTGGTTCACCGTGACCAACTTTGTTGTTGGCCGCAGTGAAACCTTCAGTGCATATAAAAAAAAATTTTAACTAAAAAAAAGAAAGAGGTTTTTAAATTCAAAATAAAAAGTTCATCTTACCTTTATGCCTTTAATACTCCTGAGCATATATACTTTGATTTTCACATATGGTGCATTGGGAAATTGATACATGACTTTAAAGGATAAAAGCTTTTGGTTAATTGCATTTTCGAGTTATTAGCAAAGGAGCAGCAGCATTGATGCAATTTAAAGTTAACTCTTTGCATTTTTAAATCTTGAGACTGTCTAATTCAGACATTAGCCTTGTCGTGAGGATAATTGGGCCTAACTTCATTTGATCGGTGTGGGTCTGTCTTGATTTTTAATCTCTCTAAAACTTGTCTTGATTCTTAATCGAAGCTTTGTGATCCAATATTATGTAGGAATGATCGAGGCCTTCGTTTCAAAACCTCTTCATTTTGCCCAAACACAAACCCAACATAATTTAACCTTTGTTACCCTTTTAAGCCCATCATTCTTGAAAACCAACATTGGAAAGCTATATCTTTATATGCAAGCATATTTTGATTAAATTGCTCTTCTAAAAAAAATATGTATATACAATATATGTGTATATATATAAGGAAAAAAGAAGAAGAAGAAAAGAAAGGAGAAGAGAAGATAAAAGAGAACAAAATAAAGAGAAAAGTATTGATAAGATCATACGCTTGAACACATATTTCTCTAAAGTCTTGCAAAGGCATTGGCATGTTTAGTTTTCTTTGGAGCTGTGTATTCAAGAATTTATTTTCATATCTCCATTTCATTATCTTCAATCCCTATTATCCATCTTAAACCCCCAAAGCCCTATTGATTCACATCATATAGATCTTGTGGTGGAGAGGTAGAATAATTACAAGCTTATGGTAGAGATTTAATTAAGTAGACCATGAGTGAAATTGTCCTTGCTTAGCGAGCTGAGAGAGAAACACTTCTACCTTTTGAGATGAAATCTCTTTTATTCAATCTTCTGAATTGAACTCTCTCAGACATTGATTTACTATTGTCTCTGACATGAACCTTGTTAATTCCTTGACGAATGCTTTTACTAAATTCTATAATCCTGTACTCATATGGATAGATTCTGAATGCATTGATCATTTTAAGCTTTTGAAAGGCTTTTGTTCAGGAGTACAACGGTTTAAGTGTGGGGGAATTTGATTGAGCTTTATTTCTTCTATATTTTTACTTGAATTTCCAGAGCTGCCTTTGATGACCCTTCTTGAGCTTAATTTGGGTGTTAGAGTTGTTGATTTTGATTAGCTTGATATTGAGTTCATTTGCGATGAATAATGATATATTGCACTTATTTCAATCATGAGCAAGTAATACTTCAAATGCTTACTATTTCATTTTAGGAACTTTAACAAATAACAGAAGGAAGCAGCTCTGGGACATTTAGCCATGGTGTAATTCATAATTCACTGTGGCAAAAGATCAAGCAGGCATGTAAGAACTCTAGGGAGAGGTTCTTCGTGGCGAATATCGCATATCAACACTGGATCAGGCTCCAAATGGAAAGAATAACTGACCCATCT
The DNA here is from genome assembly GCA_025593235.1 of Vachellia pachyceras. NCBI lineage: Eukaryota > Viridiplantae > Streptophyta > Magnoliopsida > Fabales > Fabaceae > Vachellia > Vachellia pachyceras. The sequence continues at coordinate 8,833 of JANTPZ010102608.1, forward strand.
CTTGGATCTGCCCCAAGACGGTTAACTTATGCCATTTAGGGTAAGTGTCAAAGGGGGACGCAGAGAAGAGGCACACACTCATTCTTCTCCAATTTTCATTCATTTCTCTACTTTTTCAGGCACACACTCATTCTTCTCCAATTTTCATTCATTTCTCTACTTTTTCAAACCCTATCTACATCTTATCTCATCCCCAATCCCATCGTGCACCTCCATTCATCCATCCGGAGTCATGAACTGCTTATGATGAGAAGTTGAGCACCTCCCTTCCTCTTGGAGATGAGAGTGGCTTGAGGCAAAAAATATAATATTTTTTTATTTGTAATATTTTTTATTAAAATAATATTTTTACCTAAAAATATTTTTAAAAAGCAAAAATTATGAAATTAATAATTGTATAAATGTATAAAATTATTGTTCAATCAGTAATATACTATATATAAAATAAAATACAAATATATAAATTAATAAACACATGCATTAGAATTATCACCCAATTTACTTTTAGTTTATAATAATATTATATATTGCATATATAGATATATGTATAAAATATATACATAAATGTGTGTGCGTATAAATGTCTATGTGTTTAAAGTATGTAAAGTTATTACAATTCTACTGGGAAAGGCTTATGTGCGCACTCAAGGAGTTGGAGGTTCGATATATACTTCTTCCTTGATCTTCAGCTTTCAACTTATCTTTTCCCCCTCCTAATAATACAAATAAACATACTCAATCCACAATATCATCTAAAGAAATATCTCATAGTAAAATTTAATGGGAAAATATCTTAATAGGTCTTTCTCTCTTTTAAACATTTCATTGAACACTTAAAATTAGCTGACACAATAAATACTCGCAACTCATAATTTCAAGCCAACAATACATTCCTAACACCAGTGTTATGCCTTACAAAAATCCACATCTTTTGTCTAGAAATTGAAATAGGAAGAGATTATTGTTCACATGAATAATTACCGCGCTCTGAAATGCCCCATATGATTTAAGAAAACTCTAATCTTATTTATAGATTTATTTAATTAATGAAAACTTACTTTTTCTTGAACGTGACTCAACCATTGAAGCCCAAACTAACATAGATGGAAAAATCTGAAGTTGGGGGAAGGTTTAGGATGTTTACCACTTGTATGCACCAACTGGGTCTTCCTCCAGCAAAAGCCAACCCTAACAAGCCCTCTCTCTCTCTCTCTCACCTTGCACACGCCCTATTCTCTGAGCTCGAGACAGAGAAGAAGAATGAAGAAAGAGAAGGTATTAGGGCTATCAAACTGTGGAATGGCGAAATGGCCATTTGACCCTCCTTTACTTTTCCTTTTTGCACTCTGGTCCCTCTCCTTTTTTCCTTTGCAATCTTGTCCTTTTTCCTTGGATGTTACAAATAATTAAACAGATAATTTGTTGATGCACACAGATGCATTATATCAAGTTATGTGATTTTGCAAGTTTTCCTAAAACTCACATTCAAACAAGATATGTTAAAACCTTAATTTTTTTAGAATTTTCTTTTTCCTTGTGAAATTTATAGTGGGTCACTTGTGGTTTTTAAATCACTAAACTACTCTAACAAATAACCATAGATTAAGTTGTGACAACATAAATTATACAAATTTGACAACGGGTTCAATAAATTATATTTTAGACCTATTTATACAAATTTGACAACGGGTTCAATAAATTATATTTTAGACCTATTTCATGAGGAACCGGTTTTAGAAAATCTACCAATATTAACAAAAAAAAATGCTAATGGCCACTCTTTCTACATCATTTTTTTAGTAAAGTTTAGACAAGTTGGGTCCTAAAGACTCACCACGGTTGAGACATACCTTCAGTGTCACCCATCGGATATAGAGGTACTTACATATTGCTATCAACAAAATCATCACATCAACAGTTCGATTTAAACTTACAACTTTGTGAGTTCTGAATCAATTCCTTACAAATTGCATTAATCTTTTGTTGTCACTCTTTCTACATTTTATCCTTCACAACTGGTTCAGAGATGGTTGTTTAGTTAAGCTATTATGTCATGTCGTGAACAATGCATAGGATAGAGTTAATGTTATAAGATGAAGAAGCGGGACCTACGTGGTTAAATTCATTTCAAAGGGAGACTATCAGAGTTCCATAAAGTGCAATATAATAAAATTACTAATGATGAAAAACGCGTTTGTTACAAACAAGTTTTAAAAAATTACAAATTAACAATCACAACTAAGTTGTTTCCGCCCTGACATATACCTAAGACGAAGAAATTATTCTCGGGAAGGAAACATCTACTAAGTGCTCAAATCAACAAATTATTCAAATTTGATTTTATATTTGTTTGCCTTTCAAAAAGAGAAAAATAAGGAATAACTTCGAGCAAAAAAATACCAAGAAGACAATCAATTTTCATATAGGTATGTTCAGCTTTTCCTCTTAGTGATTGTATTGACGGAAAGAAAGGGGAAAAAAGTGTAACACAGTAACCATTAGTGGATGAATCAAATTTATCTACTTCCTTGTATATCCATCCATCCATGCAGAAGAACCTTTTGGGGCAATTTCAGGTTCGCAACGTACAATTCAACCATTCCCACTATATATATTGACACGCGCGCGCGCGCGCGCACACACCATGCATCCAATCCCATAACAAATGTAATTCGATCATAAGAGGTATAAAACCAGTGATCTCACAATCTAGGTTAGGCAACCGAGCATGGAGGAGAAGCCACCACAAGAAGTTAGTTACCGTGGAGTCCGGCGCAGGCCGTCGGGGAAGTTTGCAGCAGAGATAAGAGACCCGACAAAGCATGGGGCAAGGCTGTGGCTGGGGACATTTGGCACAGCTGAAGAGGCTGCAAGAGCTTATGACCAAGCAGCTTATAACTTTAAAGGTCATCTTGCTGTTCTTAATTTCCCCCAACACTTCAATCTTCCTCCTCCACCACCATATCAGCCATTCTCTTCTTTTCCTTCTTCTTCTTCGTCTTCTTCTAGGCTTTCTTATGGTGCAAGTTCATCAACCGTTGGACAAGACGCCCCAAGGGAAGTTTTTGAGTTTGAGTGTTTGGATGATAAGGTATTGGAAGACCTTCTTGATTCTCAAGAGAGGAAGAATAACAAACAAGATTGAGTACTACTACTACATTGTGTTTTGGGGGAAATTGCTATCTAGTCATGAGAAAGAGATTTAATTCTCAAAAAGTTCCAATGACAAGTAAGGAATATAAACATGTTGTCGTTTCTTACATTAGAACTTAATTTTCAGTGTATACTCCTCAGTTGTTGTTAGACTTTTGTATAATTGGATGCACTAATCGAGACCTTATACTAATTCTCCCTGTTTGTGTTTTTGAGGTCCGGATTTTGAGTTTAATCCAGATGCCCACTTCGTAGCTACGTACGTGCTGTTGTTAATGCTAACAAAGGAAAATACCAATGCTTCCCACTTCGAATAAAATCACCACGATAAGAAGTTAATGAATTACCAAATTTTCCCCGGAATTTAAATCATATCTTTATGAATATATATATATATATATGTGTGTGTTGATGAATTAGAAAGACAAGTGAAAATAATTAAGAAATATTATTGCAAGAATTGATTTACGCATCTTAGTCAATAAAAATATTGCCTGAAATGTGATCCTTTCTTGAAAAATTTATAAGATAAAGTATATATATTTGGTCATTTTAGTTTATATCAAATTTCATTTTAACTCTTAAATTTTAAAAGTACATATTTAATCTTTTTATCTAAAGCTATTAATTTATTTTAACAAAAAATGTTGACTCATTAAATTTAAATTATGATTTTGTTATTAAATACTAATAAAGTATGCTTAAATTTACTATTACTAAAGTGCTTCATATTGTCTCGAATAAGATTGTCTCCTATACATTTATTTTATGAAAGAAAAAAACACAGGAATTAGCTCGTTATTAGTTACTTGGTCCAAAATTATCCTCGTAGGCGTTTGGGCGCATGAGAATTTGAATTATTTGATTTGAATTTAATTATTCAAGCGAATAATGAAAGGAAAAAAAAAAAGATGAATTTTGTTCCAATATGTATGCTTTAATTTCTACAGATCTTTTAGACATATGATTCGGCCAAAAAAATACTTGCTGTCTTGTGCCCAAGTACTGGGGTTCCACACCAACAACTTTAAATTTATCGCTAAAATATGCTTTTAGTCCTTTATGTTTGTGTCAGGTTTCAATTTAGTCCTTTACATTTAAAAAGTGCACTTTCAGTCCTTCAAATTTAACGCCGTTAGTTTCTCTTAACGGAAATAGTTAACTCATCAAATTTAATTGATGATTATGCAATAAAATATTGACAAAGCATACTCACATTTTAATTCTAATTTAATGATATAATAAATTTGACATTTTAAATTGTGTAAAATGAAAAAAGATTTAAAATAACAGCGTTTAGTTTGATGAGTCAGCAATTTCCATTAAAAGAGACTAACGACGTTAAGTTGGAGGGACTAAAAGTACACTTTTTAAACTTAAAGGACTAAAGTGAAATCTGATGCAATCATGAAGGACTAAAAGTATATTTTAGTCTAAATTTATTTGACTGCTACAGAAAGCGGCGGCTTCGTTTGGATAAATCCAAATAAACAAGAGAGAGAACCCTGATTACCCCTGGATACTTAGTGCATCATTAGGCGGCTTTGAGGGCACATCATAAGAGAAATACTTAAATATTTCAGCATGGCACATCACCTGAACTTTGTTTGATAGAAAGGTAACAAGTTAGATTATTTTATTTTTTTAAAATAAACCCCTAATTTTTATTTTTTTTCCAAATTGCGAATAGGTTACTGCAGGAAACACATTAGACATTGGTGAGGTCGGATAAAACAAGGGACATCTAATTGATGACATTGTTTAATTTTTTAATAAATTAGATGCCGGTCATGTACTTTGCAAAGAAAGATGCAACATTTGTAAACACCCTATTTTGTCCGAACCCACAAAAATAATAATTGAGAAAAATCCTTCATGATCATTTCTTAAAATTTGGGAAAATCTTCCATTAAAAGTGCAATTTATGATGATTGGTTTGTGATTGAGATTTAGAAGAGTTTTAATTTTAGAGAAAATCTTATTTATGATGGTTGTCTCCCAAATTAAGGAATATCATCTGGGAACAAAATAGAAAAATGTATTAACAATGATTGGGCCTAGGTTAGAAAAGTGTGGCTCTTGATTATCAAGAAAGATTTTAAAACAAAAATTATAAAAAAGAAGCCCTCATATATATTGATCAATTTGAACTTAACTAATTTCATGAATAGAAAAAATATTAAACAAATAAAAAAATTAAAAATTAAAAAATGGTGTATCAATGAGAAAACCCTAATTGTTACATATAAAAACGAGAGAGTTAGGGTTGAGAGGAGGGAGAAGGGCGAACTAACAATGGAAAAGTGTAAAAAGAGGCAACACTACTTTATCCTACATTATCATTCTAAAGGTTTTTTTTTTTACAAGTTCAAGAGAAAAATGCATTTGATTATAGGTCTTATTCATTATAAATTTATTTCCTATATTAGTTGTAGGATGTGTAATAACTAATCATGTTATATTTTTCTCATTTCCTTTTTTTATTTGCATGGGTCAAATGAGAATAGAGACTCAAAGTAAAAAGTGGATCATATTTTAAGAGAGACTAATTGCTACATGTTCTAGGACAATAGTTAAAGTATAGTTAAAAAGTTCCACATTCTTTGTCTCAGCTAATTGATTATATTATATATATTGATTGTTCAAATTTATATCATTATGTTCTAATTGATTGTTCTAAGCTGTGTGAGATCCTTGGGGGTAGACTAATATAAGCTGCCCATTTTATCTTATAATTTAGACCCAACTTTTGTAAATGAAAATAAAATGAAAAGGGTTCTCTCTTTATAAAAAAAAAAAATAAAGTTCCAAAATGAATTAAGTCGTGTGAGGTTTTTAGAACTTTGTCAGGAAAAAAATGACTGTTAATCCGTGTGAGATTATGTGAATCTCCTTAGGAAATATAATCCAAAAAATCTTTCAATAAACATTTTTTAATAATGAATGCCAACCAATCAGAAAACCATTTTTCAAAAATAAATTTAATAAAATATTTCCCAAAAAAAAAATACCAATCAAGTGATTTGCATTTCTACTCTTGGACTAGATGGACTTTGATTCCTCTAAATGACACATAGGCTTTATACTCTTTTTTAAGTCAAGTCCAACTTTTTAAATATATAATTTTTTTTCTTTATTTTTATTTTCTCTTTGTAATTATATAATATGTTATTATGCTTCTTGGGTAATTATTAATATTTTAAAAACTACATTATTTTAATAGTCAACTTAAGGCAATCATTCCCATAAATGAGTGTTGTGGAATGCCTAACACTTTTTCATTCACAATCGACTCCCGTACCCTATCTGATTTAAGTAGATGACTTTATTTTTTGGGTATCTAAAATCCTTTTAAAATTTTAGTGGTTACTCCTTTATTTTTCCTTGTCTTTTAAGGAAGACAGAAATTCGTGCCCGAAAACATTGGTTACAAAGATGACAGCATTAGATGCAAATGACAAGGATGACAAAATGTTGCTAATCTCTTCATAATTTAATAATATAAAATTATTATAGAATGTTGAAAATATTTGAATCATACTTTATATTTTAATCGTACATATCAAAGTGCATGAACTTTTGCTGCTTATTCATTTACCGGAAAACTTTCACTAATCTGCCATAACGGTCGCACCAATACTGCCACGTATCTATTTCAGAAGGCGTTGGTTCCGTGTCGGTACTCATATGCCCTCGCACACGGTTAAGTACTGGACACGTGTCAGTCCATGCCTCTCCCCTCTCCCCTATTCCTTTTTTTTATCCCCTCTCGAGCAGCCTTCAACAATCGCTGCAAGCAGCAGAACCCCATGGCAATCACTCCACACGTTTACTCTTCAAGACAGAAGTACAAATGAACAACCATCTACAAATCTACGGATTTGCATTCATTATTCACTCATTTATTTCTTCTATTATACTTTCTCAACAGCATGTTCCAGTGATTAGCATTCACTTCTTGTGAAAGAATTTTATATCATCCAAAATTAATATTTCTGAGAGAAACTTTAGATTTGAGAATCTTAAAAAGGTTGTGTTAGAGCAGAAATAGGGGAGAGTAACTCTATGTTTTTTTGAGTTTGTATGGGGAGTGTGATTCCACCTTGTAAGGACTTGGAGAGCCTAGAATATTGTTGAAAGTGAACTTACAAATCTGTGAGGTGTTTTGAGGACTAGACGTATATTAGAAGGATCGAATCAAGATAAATCTCTATATTGATTTTCTCCAAGTGTCTCAGTGACTTCTTTTTGAAATTTATTTACCTGCTACTTCTAACGTTAAACTTTTAAAGTTACCAATTTACCCCCAATTAGTCAAATCTTATTCTAACAAATGTGGTATAATTTATTAGAATAAAGTTGCTTTATGAGTTTAAAGTTGCTCTGTCAGTAGAATTGGGCACCACATCTTAACTTAATGCATGGGCACTAAAGCTCCAAGTCTCAATTTTTCTGCACAGTTTCGTGCAGCCCATAGAGGAAGAGAGAGGGAGAACGTGTGGATAAGGAAGAGGACAAAAAGATCAAGTTTCAAGTCCAATCTCAAGATAAATCCATGTTAAAAGCTTGAAATCTCTAATATTCTTGATCCTCAGTCTCTTCTCTCCAATACAATCAGTTTATTTTTCTCCAAAAATATTGTGTTGGCTATTATGAAGATGATAAAGTTTATGGTTTAAGAGAGAAAAATTAGAAAAAGAGAGATTTAGAAGAAATGAATTATATAAAATAACTCTATGCATGATTTGGAGTTGATTGGTAATTGTTTTGTACTTGTTTGCATTGTGTATGAATTTTTGGCACAAATTTTCTGTTCATGAGGGGCTGCATGTAATACCTCACTTTTAACTTAATATCTTCATTAGAGACTATTCATGAACCCTCAAAAGTTGTCAAGAGTAGTTTAATGAAAGTTGTTGTTGTTTTGGTTGTTGTTGGGATTTTGGAAACCCTAAATGTATGGGGAGGTGCTGTCCATTTGTGGTCTTGAGGAGGAATTGTGTGTTTGATTTTTATGAAGCTTGAATCATGATTTGGAAGAAGGAAAAGGCAAGGATACATGAGAAGAGTTGAAAAATCCAAACTCTCCCTTTTGTTTTGGTTTTTTGAAAATCTTTAAAAATTAGAGGGAGTGGGATTTTGATGATTCTAATGCTTCCAATGGATCTAAAATGATGTTTTGTATAGGGTAAAAATAAGGAACAGATTTTATAAGCTTAAGGGATCATAAAACCAAGTTTTGAACCTTTAGGATTTTTGAAAAGTTAAAGGGGCCATTGTTACGTTTTTGCAAGTTTTCTTGCATTTTGATGGTTGAATATTTACATGGATGTTATACCATGATCTTTAGGGATTTGAGACCTCCAAGAGCACTTGGATGTGAACCAAGAGAACTTTGAAGTTTAAATAAAAAGGAAAGCAAACTTAAAGGTAGCAAGACTACTAACTCTTCAAAGCTATTTTATGAACATGTGTGAATGGTGCATTGTTTTATGATGTATGAGCTTGTGTTATATGTATGGTATGCGACTTTGATTGCTATGGCCATATGCATGTTAATATAATGTTTGAACATGTCACATGCATCTTGCTCATACACACTTCTTGAAAAGCATTACATGCACATTCACAAGCTTTTTTTTAGTTAGTTTTGCTATTGGGATTTGCATAAATCTCATTATCCCTAACTAACCATGTTGGTGGAAGCTCAAGCAAGGGTAAGGAAATGGTTATTGATGATTAAAGATGATGTCCTTGCTTGTGTAAATTTTGAGAAATGGTGGAAGATGTGTACATGCTTAAAGTTTAAGTTAAGCATTTGTTGGAATGTAAATGTATACTTTTACGTGGATGATGGTAAAAGTATGTGGGTACATGCATAATACCATTTAAAGAAAGTAGACAAGATAAGCATGCAATAAAAGGAATCCAATGTTAGATATGATTAGTTTTGATGATGTTAAATATAAAAGAGCAAAAAGTTTTACAATACATATTGATTTACTATAATATTTGTGCATTATTGTAATTGGATGATGATGTGGTTTTTGAATACATTTTGGATGTTAAAATGTTTCAAATAGATATTTTATTATCATACGTTGAGTTACCATTTATCTAAGCTTCATTTGGATGTTCAAATCTGAATTCTGGAAGTTAATACTCGAGTATGATGAGTTTTGGGAGTTTCCTGTAAAGTTTTTGGGGTCAACACTCGAGTCTTGGGCCATAATACTCGAGCATTGACCTTTGGGGAGGTCAATACTCGAGCATTGGATCTCTATTGCTCGAGCATCAACCTTTTATGTTTTCTGTTAGCTTGACATATATCTGGTATTTTGATCATATCTCCAACATTACAACTCCGATTGATGTGAAACAAATTTCATAGGACACTAGACACAAAATTCGTTTCATAGACACCAAGAACAACATCAAATGATTTCAAATGAAGGATATATAAATTTCTAAACTTGGTGGTCAAAAATGAACGCATTATTTCTGACCTTTGAATATTGAATCTATCATAACTTTCTTTATATAATAGATTTAAGACTGATTCTTGTTTCATGTGAAACTAGACTTTCAGGTCTTTCCATTGATATATTATTTGCAAAGTTTAGGGTTAAAATGAGATAGATATGGTCGTTGAAAGTTGAACTACAAGCTAATGCTCCAGCACTGGCACCTATAGTGCTCGAGTATCAGGCCTCAGAATCAGATTTTCTCCACAGAACTTGCCAATGCTCGAGCACTAGCACCTAGTGCTCAAGCACTGAGCTCAAAAATCAATTTATTTCACAAAATGCTTTCACTCAATGCTCCAGCATACGGATCAAGCACAGCCTACACTCGAGCATTGATACTTAATGCTCGAGAACGTGCTTCTGGAACTCAATGCTTTCACAGAATACTTCAAGCACAGATGAAACCATTTCTAATGCTTGAGCACTGGCATCTAATGCTCGAACATCAGCCTTAAAACAAAGGTTCCTGGATAGTGCTGTTGTAATATCCACCCTTTTTTCTGTAAATTGGAATGGAGGCCAAACCGATAACTATAAGATAAGATAAGGCTCAGAAATAAAAGTACAGAAAGAGAAGATATCAATGTACCAAAGAATCTATAATATCCATGTTTTTCTGAGATTGAAATAAAGGCTGATCAGTAATTATGAGATGATTTAAGGCCCATAGATAAAAGTATAGAAAATGAGGAAGTAAGAGGATATTAAACATCGTTGCCTTCAACCAAAATTTTTGTTGGCTGAAGCATGTGGCATAGAGAGCATCCAAACTTCATTGGCTTCAGCCAAAAATTTTTCTGGCCGAAGCATATGACACAGAGAGTGTCAAGCCTTCATTGGCTTTAGCCAAGATGCTTGTTGGCCGAAGCATGTGACTCAGTGAGCACAAAACAAGGGCATTTTGGTCATTATGAAGATATGCAAGGGCATTTTGGTCATTTGACAAAGTCAAAGTCAAAGTCAAAGTCAAAAGTCAATTGTTGAAAAAAAATTTGTAGATGCCAAATAGATAGAGCTCGACTCGCGGAGCACAACCGTGAATCACGGATTTTCCAGATTCGGACTCGATTTCCGTCTAAAGAATTTTGAAAGCCGAAAAAGGGGGAAATGATTATTTAAGGTACCAGGAGCCCTCCAAAAATTTAGAGAAAAATATGGAAAATCCAATGAATTTTATAGTATTTAATAAAATTATTATCCAGTGTATAATTAAGGCGATTTTCCAAAAAATTGGGAAAAATACCCAAAAATCTCCAAAACATAATTATTTCAACAATTAATTTTGAAATATCTAGAGGGCATTTTGGAAAAAGGAAAAGGGCTAGAAGATCAGTGAAAAATATAGTATTTTTCTGTTAGGATGGCTGCACCCAAGAGGGGGGTGAATTGGGTGTTTACAAAATTTTCAATCAAAAATTAATTTATCAAAACATTCAAAATCAAGTTTAGCAAAACCTTAGATGTTAAAAACAGATTGCATGCTTGGAAAACAATGAAGATGAAGGAATAGAAAGCACACAACGATTTATCCTGGTTCGGCCCTCTCTGGCCTACATCCAGTCCCCAGAGCACCTCTGAGATTTTCAATCCACTATATCATCCAAGTTTAAACTAGGTACTTGGAA
>JANTPZ010102621.1:0-10703 GCA_025593235.1 Vachellia pachyceras
AAGAAGCCATATGCCCCCAGAGAAGCCAGACGCTTCAATTCGGTGAGACTTAGGATAACTTAACTTCTTAATTACCTTATCCGCTTGCTTCCCAGAGATCCTCGGCTCCACGAGAATGACTATATGGGGTTTATAGTCATGCAGAAGGGAGCGTAGGATACGATGGAAAGAGACCGACGCTACTCCTTGACAGTTCCAAGCTAAGAGGGAGTGATTCATCTACAACAATTCAGGGTGGAGCTCCCTCTCAGATCTATCTGAGACTGAATCGTCTTCAAAGTCAAGCCCACTGGCCTCCGCGAACGATAGTTCATCATCGGAGTCGAGCGAATGTCTGAGAGCATCAGTGAGGGCCTGATTCAAGTGCTCAGGCGGTAGACCCCGCGTGTCACAAGATTTGAACTTTGAAATTTTAAATTTACCTCTTGGGACAAGGTGGAGGGCTTTGCTCGGCTTAAGTCTATCAGGGGGCTTGGGAGGATAGCCTTTCTTGCCTATCCTTGCCGAGACAGTTGGGTGCATGGCTAGAGGTGCCTCTATCCCACTCAAAGAATTGCTTCCGTTAGTCATAGGGGACAGGATGACAGCAGAGTGGTCTGGGCCCAGCGTAGTAGTCTGAATAGATTCCTTGTATGCAGATGAGACAAAAAGAGAAGAACTAGCAACAGGGGGTTTTGTTGTTTTGTCAGATTCTGCAGGAGAGACATTCACACTAATATTAGATCCCGTTGACTTCGACTTGGGATTCATTTTCTTGGCTTTCGTATGCGCCTCCTGCATGATGACATGACTGCGCTGCTCAGTGCTCTTAGACCGATAATTACCTTCTTCGTGCTCATTTATGTCTTCCATGGCAACCAAAGAATTGAACCGGTTGCCAGCTCTTACATGATTCGGGTACAAGTCTTGTCCGCCTTTCTTAGCAGCTTTGGCTTGACGTCCATAACGGGGTTTGACCTTCATCCATTCCCCAAAGAGCTGCTCCTCATGCGCCACTGTGTCCTCGTTGGGGCGTACTGGGTAAATGCTCGTGCCAGGGTTCACTGCTTAAGTCACCGGCGGCGAGGGGGAAGAACGCTGGGGGCATGATTCCTCAGTGTGACCATACCTCCCGCAACAGTAGCAAATAGTAGGGAGTCCTTCGTACTCAACATGCTGGAGTATTCCATCTAGCTTAATTTTGGACACTAACGGCTTGGTTAGATCGAGTAGGACACCTAGCCGAGCAAACCGTGCCTTTTCAAACCCCTCCGTGTTGTAATCAATTTTCAGAACTTGGCCTATGACAGCTCCAATGGCTCTCAGAATACTTTTATGGTAATAGTGATAAGGCAAGCCTGGAAGCCTAACCCAACCATAGACTTGCTTGATCTCAAGGTTGGACGGAGATAAACTGGGATCCCATGAATGAACCGTCAAGTAGTGCCCAAAGATTACCCAAGGACCCCCTAGCATTGCATTCTGATAGTCAGTCTCATTATCCAGTTTCACCATATAACATCCCCCATCAAGTTCAATCAGCTTGAAGCCTCCAGTCGGTCTCCACAGCAAAGCTATCTTAGAGTGCAATATGCCTGACGAATAAAGCGCCCAAGCAGCTTCACTATGACTGCATGCTTCATGCATTGAGCCATTAAAGATTTAATCCTCCCTGAGAAGGTGATAGAAGGTATAAGCCCCTCCATGTTGACATGGACGTCATCTTTTTCAACAGATACTTCAGGGAGACTATTTCCAGCAAGGTTGATATTGGAGCTTGACTGCCCCAGGAGTTTGTCCCTAAACGAAGCTGCCTTAGCATCAGGAGTTATGGAACCAGTAGCTTGCTGCTCAGGAGCCCCTGAATCCCTCATAAGGACTTCAGCGCTTGCAACCTCTTGCTGGTCATGATCTCTTACCTCCGGTGGTTCAGCGTCCTCATCGCCTTGCTCCTCCATAGTGAGGTCTAAACCAATAGGCTTATCCCTTATCTTCACCTTTTTCGTAGAACGATTCTCATCAGAAGAAGAAGGCCGAGGTTCTTTCATCACAAGTTCAAAGTCAAGCGCTGCTTCCACACCACCTTTCATTTTCTCTCTCTCTCGGCAAAAATATATTATTAATGGGTACATGCTGTCCCCATTTTGAACGACTTTATGTTCATACTCACTGGGTCAATAGCGGCGTTAATCGATGGCTTTCGCTCTACACTGCTTTTGGTGTAAATGATGCTTGTGATCATCTTGTTTTTCTCCGTTGTCATGCATGGTGGTAACGTCATGGCTTGTGTGTATCATTGATGCTCTGTTTCATATTTAGACTAGAAAGTTTAACTTATCAAGGTCAATAGCTTAGTTTGCATTTAAGTCTGTTGTTTTAGTTTGGGTTTATTTGTTGTTCTTAGTTATTAGGATGTTTTTCATGTTTTGTCAGCATTAGGCAAAATGGTTCTTACTAGTTACATAATCCTTTAAAAACCCAATGCTTTTTATGTATCTTTTTACTATATTTGTAATAATATTGTCTTTTTATAAAATAATGTTCACTAGGGCATATGTTCATTTTTCCACTGTTATTCACTGGTGCATACGTACATTTTTCTGAAAAACTATTTTGGAAATAAAACCTCGATTTGAAACTTAAGTTTTGCAAAAGTTATTTTCTTGTTAAATTACGCTCTCTTCTAATAAATTTTCTCTTTCCTCTTTTTTCTTTCTTTCTCTTTCCTCTTTCATACTTACGTTTTTCCTCGTAATCCGTAAAAATTATTCTCACCATAACTTTTCAAACATAATCACATTTTCAAAACCTAAGTTTTACCTTGGACTCCGTAAAAGTTATTCTTCCAAATTCTATACTCCAAAACCTAAGTTTTATGTCTAATTCCGTAAAAACTATTCTCCACCATGGTGCCAAACGAGTTCTTGCTTTACAAAAATTTGCTCAAACAATGACCAAAATAAACCTTTTGTCCGTCCCCTATATTTAGATCTAGGGATAGTTTTTTCTTTTGCTAAGAATATATATCTTCATATTGAAGGTAATTTAGTTTAAAATATTAACATATATTAAATGTAAACACCTCTTCTAATTAGGATTCAAAGATTGAAGTAGACATGCTTCCTATCTACCATGTTATTTATGAAAATGCTGAAATTGTCATTCCACCGTCCGACTAAATATATTGATAAATGAAAATAGAGTTTAACAACTTTGAAACGTAGAAGATGCCCTAGTCCTAAATCAGTGACTAAATATATTACTACAGCGAGCATTATGTTATGTAAATCATCATCATGTGATGGAATTGTCATAATTAAGTGAACCCTAGAACATCGGTCGACTTTTGAGAAGTAGTAAATATGAAGATGATGGGATACAACATCCATAATCCCATAATTAAATGTTGTATGGTGAGTGAGGGCGAAGTTTTGTTTCGTGTTCCTTTTGATTGACTTATTTACAGTGCATGAGAAGATGATGGTGATGTAACATCCCTTAGTTTGTAACTCACTTCGGTATTTTGCAATTAATACTCGATCACATAGTTATGAATTTTGCATATATTGCTATATGTTGGCTTTTTTATACAAAATTTTTTTAAAATGAGTCAGGAACTCTCAAGATTTAAGGGCCGTGCGTGAAATCTCTCTACCCTTAAATTGTGGGTAAGCCTAAATTGCAATATGTTGATTGTTCATGAGCTGTGTGATGTAACTACTGGATCAAGAAGGTCAAATTTTAATTTCATTGACTGTTTTTTTTATTTCTGATAGTAAAAGTATTTAATTAGATAAAATGAAAGTTCAATCAAATGATGATTTTGTGATTAATGTGTAGTCATACAAAAATGTAATTTGTAATTAATATATACGATAAAAAGTTGTAACTAAAATTGTATAACATGGTTTGAGGTGTTTTGAACTTTGGACATGCATAAAAAAAGGCCATTGAAAGTGTTGGTGAAAAAGGATAAATCAAATAATACAAAGTCTTTTAAAAAAAATAAAGAAAAATTAAAGAAAACACTCAACAAAATTATTGAATGGAACGTTTTAATTACTAATTTATCTAAATATCTAGTTTTTGATCGAGTAAAAAGATATTGAGGTCCACGTAGATGACTTCATCCAGTGAGATAAAAACCAAACTACCATTCAATCAACCGCCTTCCTCTACACCCAAAACTACAAGGTTATGGATAAAAATACTGATGGAGAGCACTTTTATCTAGAAAAAAAAATCAACATCCTCCAATATTTTTTAATAGCAGCAAGTATCCTAAAGTAATGTTTCGTACACTCAGCACCCTCAAATATTTTTCCAATGTCACCCAGTGTCTAGACCCTATCATCTTGAGCTACTTTTTCATTAACACCCAGCATACTAAAAATAATTTTTAGTGCATGTAGCATCTTAAAATATTTTTCAACTAAAACTGCATTTCTCTTGCAGCCAAGGGCTTGATGGAGGGCACCTTGCTTCATGCTTCTTTGTCAACCTCCTGTCTTGTTCCCTGGTTTCTAGTTTGGATCATGTTTGTGGTGAATTTGGTTGGCCTTCATCGTATGGTTCTTGGTGTCCCATTATATTTCCCATTCTTCTACCCTTTACCGGGAGTCGATGACTATTTATAACTATTACCTTGACACCAAAGAAGAGTTCGACCCGATGCTTTATTTCTGTCCTAGTTGATCCTGATTCGGCATTAGAATCCATGTTATAATCTAACCCGCTGGAAAAAAAATGGTGCCAGTACCTCCAGATTATTGTGTAACCGACTTGTTTTACTAACATCGCGCATATTTCTTCAATTTATAGAGCACTGTGATATATAGACCCAGTTCTGTACCTTAACAAAGTTTTTGAAACCCGGCTTTTGTTCGACTGAGTTCTAATCTGTAGCGTATTGATAAATAATGTTTGATGCGTGGCACTTCAATAAATAAAATTTTATTATATATTAAGTATTAATTTTTAATTAGATCCAATGTGCATGCAAAATGAACTAACTTGTAATTAGATCCAAAATGTTCAGACGAGTTGTGTGGATGGATTGCTATTTTAGACATGAATATATGATCTTTGTACAAGTTCTCGTCCTGTGAGGTTCTTCTTTAGAATTCATCAAGATATAAAGATAAGATCATGCAATCACTTTATTAGTGAGTATACAAAAGGGGAGTTCAAATTTTTTTTTTTTGTAGATACAAATTAGAAACGCCATTCAATAGTCTATTTTATTTATGTTTCATATAATTATTATTACTACAAATATTTTGGAAGCAACCATCATTTTGTTTGTCAATTTTGAGATTATATGGGCTGTGAAGTTATCAGACGGGCCCCTATCAATGACTTCATCTTTGATGGCTTCTCTATCCAAAGGGATGGAAATGCAAACAGAGAAAAATGAACAATCCCTTGATATAAATAATTCTCTAAAAACATATAAAAAAATGTATACTCATTTTTCACCAAAAAAAATTCAAACTACTTAAGACAGCCTTCAAAAAAATTGCACTCCCAATGGTGTATGAGGAACTGCACCCCTCCAACTAATTAACACGAAAGATGACACTTACAAAATGGTACAAGATATTGATAAGCATGTCTAGAACGCCATCTGAGAAGAGCCTAGTGACCTATCTGGTTGAAGAGTGTTGAAGACGAGAAATGTAGCGTCCCCATCATCATCATGTTTGTGCCGCTGGAAAGATCCTCACAAATACGACTACTCCAACTCACCAAATAGTGATGAATAAAGAAAACAAAAGGTTTCTTTTTACATACAGACAGGTTCATAGTTGGCTAACATACAGAACAGGGACCAGCCCAGCCATCTTTCCATCCCTGCCAGGGCGTTTCTTCTTAACCTGCAGGAACAGATGAGCAAAGAATTCAACGGGTGGGAAAACAGATTTCCCTTAAACGGTAAAAAAAAATGGCAACATGGTAGAGATAGAGAACGTCTTATCCAGTCGAATTCTTGATATCTCCATCACAGTTATAGTGTTATAGACAAAAATACAATAGATATATTCACAGGACTCACATAAAACCAGCCATCTACTTCATCCTCAATCTCAACTTCTTCTCCAGCAGTTAAACTCAACTACAAGGAAAAACAAATATGTCAATTAACTCCATGCCTGCACATAATATTTGCAATTATGACTTCTAGATAAAAAACATGAAGATATTGGACAGAACAAATGAAAGAAGCCCAGTTCGGTGAAATGTTCGTAACACACACTCGCCACTATGATGACGTTAAGCCATGTAATGTTAACAGTCTGAGTCCACTCACCTCATCATCACCTCCTGCTGTGAAGTCATAAAGTGCCGATCCATATCGCACAGTTCCAGATGAAACTTGATCGTCATCTCGAGACTCAAAACTTTGGCTTGCTAAGGGGTTTTCAAATGATTCGTATCTTTTCATGATGGAAGATGAGTACGAAGGAGGCTCCTCTCTTATCTGCACACGCTTATTAGATTTAATATTCACGTAGGAAATGGGATCGGAGGGAGCATGAGTGTTATATCAAAAAGACAGTGGGACCATACCGGAGAACCAAGACCCTCACTGAATGTGGAACCGCCCCAGTTGGTCTGTGCCTTCTCCTGGCATAGATAATTTATAGAAAATCAAATCTCTATAAAGTGGGTTTCTTACAAGAGATAGGAATATATTCCCAAGATAAATTAAAATGGTCAGGGTAAGGCAAACAATAATCTGTCCTGTCCCACACGAATTACAGACCATGCATATGTACAATCAACAAGTATCTACCGTAAGCTTTACATGAAAAACAAAATATTCAGCTGGTAAAAGAATCTAATCAACCAAGTATTGGAGACACACACATATGGTGTTTACCCAACACATCCCAAAATAAGGCCCTGCTAATGCATTAAATTAGAAAACAAAGATGACAGAAAAATTGCCAATTTTTTCTAACAAAGATAAAAACACTGATTTCAGCCATGCAATAACTGTATCATGCAACTAAAAATTCTTATTACTAGGAATAATAACAAGACGTTCTTTTCAATTGACTCAGTCAACATTGGAGTGCCATGCACTTATCAATTCTCTCGAGGATAAACATATAGACATTTTAATCAAGATATTGGGGGGAAGGAGAAGAAAAATGTTAGTGGCAGTATATCTTGTTACTAAAAATATGGCATGTCAGATGTTACAATAACCATAAATTTTTTATAATAATATATATACCCTAGTTTGTGATGATCCGTAAGTGGAAGGTTTAGAACTGAATAGCGAAGGGTAGTTCATTCCACCAAAGTGGGATGATATCGAGGTTTCAACTGATCCTGTTGAATCTGGAGAAGATGATCCCAATGATTTTGCATCATCTTCCTGTCATTACAAGAAATTAAATAGAGTCATATAAACAATCAAGTATCCGGTCTCACATATGTTGAGTATAGTCAGGATTTGGCTCAATCCATACCTCTACTTCTTCAGATTCTAAAAGTGTTTTTGCCCACAGGTCATCATAACTAACTGAGGGCCTAGAGATCATATTCTCCTCATCAACTTCAGGGGCATCAGTTCCAGCACCAGCCAAAAATTCATTAACCTAATACCACATAATCATTCAGGTTAAAGGATCATTTAAGAAAAAAGTTGAGGCCCATATAGTGTAAATGTACAAAATCTAACTGAGACACTGGCCAGGGTAACTTGTTTCATCCTTATATAATATGTATTAGTTCAAAATGACAAGTTTTCAAATTAAAGTTAGAAAATAGTACCCTACCAAAATAGAATTTTGAAAACAGAAAAGATTGACCATCCCATACCCTATTCATTACGGGTGCACTGTTCCCCCACAAGCCATCATCACCAAGGTTTGCCGCCCAAGCATTTACTAGGTCATCATCAAGTGAATCTACCGGCTCATTAGGCGCTGGTTTGGATTCATAGATGAGATCAGATATACCAGTAGCAACAGCTGGGTCACTTAACCCAGTTGATGCACTAATATTATGCCGTGTACGATAAATGTCAATGAGTTTTGCACTGTAAAAATATAGAGTAGCAGCAGCAAAAGATCAGAATGGAGCGGGAAAGAAAAGAAATCATGTTCAAGACATAATGTGCGTGTTTGGGAATCCATTGGGAGAAATGGGTTCATGGATTCCGAGAGGAATTTACGGAATCCAAGAAGAATTTACGGATTTTGATATGCTTTTTACGAATTTCGAGATGCTTTTTATCTTGGCTTGCGTGCACCGTTGGGAGAAAGATTTCCCAAAACATGCACAATACTTTGAATACAACCAAAGAACCGTGCTAAAAGGCTCTTATTGTATCATTGTCTAACCCGAGCATCCTAAAACAAGGTGCACTGTTTATATGTACCACCTATAGCACTAAAAAAAAGGAAAAAAAGAGGTTCTCCAACTTGATGATCATTTAACTAAATAGGCTT
Source organism: Vachellia pachyceras (assembly GCA_025593235.1). Lineage (NCBI taxonomy): Eukaryota > Viridiplantae > Streptophyta > Magnoliopsida > Fabales > Fabaceae > Vachellia > Vachellia pachyceras. The sequence continues at coordinate 8,445 of JANTPZ010102621.1, forward strand.
TCATAAAAAAGTGACAAGGAAAATTTTCACACTGTTATTAAACAAAACATTGATTTTCCCGTCTCAATATATCGCTAAACTGTTTCAACTATTCCAGAGAGCTGATAATCTTTAAATGAACCGACATCCTGAAAAGAGGAGACATATTAGTATATCAACTGAACGATGAGAAATACAAAATTTCAATGCTACATTTCATAGCTCCTTTGGCTTTTTTGGTAATTCTATCCTGGGAGGATATCATATTTCCACCTAATTGCACTTTCCCATTCTTTTTCTATTTTCTTCGTTCCCCAACTTTAGAACTGCTTTCTAATTAAAATAAACAATGAGATATATCAATTACAATGTTGAAGTAAAAGATAATCAATGGTTTAATTTCAGAAAGTTATAGCTGGACCTATAAATATAGTGGTTACAAGTTTGGCTTCTAAAAATTATAGTCTATCAAGATATTCAAAACCAAAACAACAAACATATGGTTATAATGTTTTTCTATTTTCTTCGTTCCCCAACTTTAGAACTGCTTTCTAATTAAAATAAACAATGAGATATATCAATTACAATGTTGAAGTAAAAGATAATCAGTGGTTTAATTTCTGAAAAAAATGCACTAGTTTTTTAAATAATATTTTATATTGATTTCTGAACCATTCCATTGCACAAAGTCCCAACTAGATTCTTCATATTAAACAGAAGTAATTTGTGAGACCAACCCAAAGAAATAAAAACATGAAAAGGGTATTGATGCAGTTTGAGCAAAATAGTACCTTATTGGGCCCAAAGGCAGATACTTCGCTCTGGGAACATAACAAAACAATGAAACAAGGTCCAACAATATTTCATGGGTTTCATATAGTTTCTTCAGTTCATCATCAGCCCATTCTTTCTTAGCGTTGTCATGATTGCGTATCTCCCTGTTTGTGAGCAGAAAATTCATCAGCATTTTATAATCAGGCAGACATATTTGAAGCACGCACAAAAAAAAGTTACAGCCCTCACGTGATCAAATTATCTTGTCCTCTATACATTTCATCCAGAACCTTTATCATAGGACTTAATAAAACTCCAAGTCCTGTGCCACTAGCCCCTTGATCTTCTCCGTTACTGAGATGCATATCTGAAAACTGCGTCTGCAATCCACCCTGTGCTAAAGTATGCAGAAACTCATAAATCTGAAGCCGGAAAGGCTCACCAGATCTGATTGCCATCGTTGTAAGAGCCTGAGCAGAAATAATACGAATCTGTATGTCCATTCAAAACAAATACATGAATCACACAGCATGTTCCCAGTGGAAGAATTAAACATTAATTTTGGATTGGCAAGCTAACAAAGCAACTTTATTGCTTCATATTGTGTAAACTCATTTAACAAATCACAAAGGGAAAAAGGATTTGATAAATGACGGGTACTTAAGAGGGATAGGGAACCCTACCCCAAAAGCTAACTATTGAGGTGGGAGAACCTGCCCACTTAAATACCCCATTGAGCATCGCATTCTAAACAACATGCGACTTGGTACCCCATACTACCAAATCTTCATCAATTGGCCCCCCATGGAAAGCCGACATCTCAACGGCTGCACTCCATAGTACTTCACTTAGCCTCCTGCCAATCAAAACCCTCGGTGGGTAGCCTCTCCAAAGAGGCCGTTAACCTGGCTCTAATACCAATTAATGGGTACCTAAGTGGGATGGGGAACTCAACCCCAAAAGCTAGCTATTGTGGTGAGAGAACCAACCCACTTAAATACCCCATTGAGCATCACATTCTACTCAATGTGAGACTTGGTATCCCATACTACTAAGTCTCCATCAATAAACAATTCCCCAAGGTCATAACTACAGAATTGAACAAACTACTCAAGTTGTGAAACATAGGAAATGAATTGCTAAAAAAGAAATACAACTCAGACAAAAGTACCTCCCAGCTACCGCTGAAAGCACACCTCTGGAGCCGAGTCAGGGCACCAGCTAGAGTAGGATTACGAGAACTAGCAGCAGCTACCATTTTATCAGCATCTAACATCATTAATGCAGTACCAGGAGGGGTTGCAGATTCCCAAGCATATTCAGATGCAGCATAATTTGCATTTTCTCCAAGAAACCATACCTACAAGCATATGTTAGATTGCAGCAAACTGAAGAAAATTAAATTGATCATTGAATTAAAGACTTGTTGAGCATAACACAATACTTACAGCAGCTTGGACAAGTCTTTGTAATGCAAGAGCAGATTTTGGGTCAGATGCAGAAACC